>PVJH01048002.1:0-11018 GCA_004026705.1 Nesogale talazaci | reverse complement strand
GGGGTGTGGGGGGGTGTGCTTTGAAGCTGTCATTGTTTGTGTTGTAACGCAGGTCTCAGCAGCCAAACGGGGTGGGCCCAAAAGGAGGCATGGCCGCCCAAGTGCCAAGATTGGTTATTAAACAGCAAATTCCCACCCCATCGAAGCCTCTCCCTTGGTTCATGTTGGCTTCCTGAAACATTGCTCCCAGGGATCCTTTTCACGTGGGCTTTCTTTGTTCTTTATCCAGATTGGTGGCACGACTCTTTGAGATGAGTCCGTTTGAGCCCTGGACCACGAGGGATAAAGTGGAGCGGGTGAGTGTGGAAGGGCAGTGCTTGCCTGCCAGGGTGGACACTTGGCTGGGAGTCACAGAGAAGACTACACAAGCAAAACCTCACTGCCGTGGGGTTGATGCCAACTCAGTGATTGTCAATACAGGGTAGAAGTGTCCTGTGAGTCCCTGCGACTGTACCTCTTTGCTGTAGTACCCCCTTTACCGTGTGGGCTAGGGTGGGATTCCTGCTCTGTTTGCTCCCTTTGCCTGGTTCATTTCATTTCACGTGCACGTCTGATAGTCTTCTCTCTTCTGGGCCCTGGCTGAGTCTGCCTTACTGTCAACTGACCGCAGGGCTGTTCCTCCGTGATCGCTCTCTCACAGCAAGTTGTTAGCAAGCCTTGACTGCCCTCCTTTATTTTCCAAAATGGCAAACGCCTCCTCCTCACCGTCACCTTGTGCCCCTCACGCTCCCGCCCTGTTTGCAGGTGCTGCTGTATGGGCAGGCTGCCTTTTCTTTGTATGCTTGCACTCGATGTCTGGGACCTTTGGCTTGGGGGTTGGGTTTGTTAGCTCTGGAGTAAACATATGCCAACCAGAGTCACAATAGCTGGAACGAACGGTTTTCCTTTTTTTAATAGGCAGTGAATAAGTACTATATGAATTTCATAATCCAATAGTTAGAGACTGAGGCAGACCAGCTGTGCCCAGAGCGAGGGATCTAAAGGGAGAGAATTGGGGCATCAGCTAGTTGTGCTTGCTGCTGTCAGTTGCTGTGGAATGGACTCCGGCTTGGACAGCTTTATCTATAGCCAAATATTCATCGGGTCGCCTTCACAGTTGATATGCTTGAGACCATGGGCATGGCCATCACGTGGAGAGGCGTCTTTGTGATCGCCGACTCTCTCGTTTGCAAGAACCCTTCACAAAGTTCCGCTTTGGTGACTTGGGCACCTGGGGCAGGTGGCATTGGTGCCTGTGCTTGCCTCCTTGGTGTGTTTCTGTGGCAGTCTGAGGGATGGCTCCTCTACGGGCCATGCCCTGTGCTCATGCACCTTTGATCTCATTTCCTATGACCTTGCCTGGGTTTTGCTTTGGTGTTCTTTTAGTAAGACCTGTTTTGTGTTCTTTCAGTAAGCTGCAGGGATCAAAAACTACCACCTAGTGCTTAAAATCATGGGCGCCCCCGTGTTGGGAGAGAGGTCGGCGTGGCGGTGTAAAGGTTGGTCAGGACCACATTCCCTACATCGGCCACTTCTCAATGCTCTCTGTGGTTCTTTGTTTTCTAAAAGGTTCACATCTCAGACATGAAATTACCTCACCTGCCTGGCTTAGAAGACCTTGGTATTCAGGCAACACCCCTGGAACTCAGAGCCATTGAGGTGCTGCGCCGTCACCGTACGTACCGCTGGCTGTCTTCTGAGATTGAGGATGTGAAGCCGGCCAAGACCGTCAACGCGTAATGAGCCTGGAGCAGCCCTGGTGTTTGAGGTCACTCAAGTTCACCCCCGGTCTTCAGAGAACCTTGTACATAGGGAATACGGCCTATTAAAATGTCTCAGATTAATTGCTGCAGCATTTTCTTCCGTGACTTACTGAGAATCCAGTTTCGTAAAAATTGAGCATAACTTCCTCTAAATGTTAGGAAATGTCCATTGTGGAAAATGGAAGTAAAGATAATGGGATTTTCCTACTAACGTTGGAAACCCGCTCTTTTACTCCATGCATATGTATGTATGAGGGTGAGCCAAAAGAATTGCAAGAAAATCATGAAAGCAGTTTTAAAACCCAAATCCCCAAAATGGGAAGCTGTTGGCCCTCTGCAGACCCTCATCTAGGCCCATACCCATCTCATGGTCGTACCCCCATCTCTAACCCTTCCCCCAGAGAATCCTCCCTCTGATTTATACCATGTCAGAACCCAGTTTGAGCGTCCTTGAAAGACTCAAGTCATAAATTTTTAAAATATTCCTTTGAATTAGGGGAACAAGCAGAAGTCTGGGTGGACAAAGCCAGGATTATAGGGTGGATGGAGTTATATTTATCACTAAAATTTTCATAGGACAAGTGGGTATTCATAGAGTGATCAAGTTTATTGCTTTGCTATGGGGGTGGGGGTGGGGGATCCATGGCTTAACGATTCTGGCCCTTTTCTCACTCAGAGTTTTCCATTAAAACCTCATCACATAAACTGCAGATTGTCCTGTGTCCTTTAAGAAAGTCTTATCAGGCTTGTCCTTTGGGCGTCCCCAGGACAGTAGCCAGAACCTACACTGTCCTCTGCCTTGAATCGAACTGGCCCAGCAGACCCTCTAAGAAAGCACCGTCCCAAATGGACCTGTTTTGAAGGTACCCTAACATTAAGACAGGTATATGCCTGCGAGAACTTGTCTGCCTCTGTCCACCCCCTGCAGAGACGTGTGTCTGTATGTGTGTTTGGGAGTTAACCCATGCTTGTGTGATCTGGGACCCTCCTCACAACCATCCTTTGCTTTCTGAGAGGGTGAGGAGGATCCGCAGAAAGGAGATAAAGCTCAGTTAGGAATGAAAGGTAAAGAAAAACCTTATTGAGTAGGGAAGGACTTTTGGGAAGGGGAGGGACAGCAGAGAAAGGGACAGGAGCATTGTGAGCTGGGCCGGTTCTGAGGCCCAAGAGTTAGGCCTCGGAAGCCACCCCTGGCAGTGAGGCAGTGGGGCATATGTAGGGCTTGAGCCAAGGACTGATGGGGAGTGAGACTTTCTGATGTTTCAGTTACAGGGTCTGTGTCAGGATATGGTTTGTGAGTGCATCTTGTCTTTCACAGACCTGCCTCCTGGAGCATCGAGAGAAGAGGCTGTACACACCTGACCCTGAGGGATGAGCTCTGTGAAGGGGCTGTGCCCTTCAGGGAGATGAGCTCTGTGAAATGCCAGAGGCAAGGGTTACAAAGTTCACCAGGTTGTTTATCTCCTTGTGAGTCTGGTGCAAAGGGGTGCAAGGGGCTGCCTGGCCCAGGGGGCTACTTGGTTTGACGCCAGCCTAAACATCTCAAACTCTTTGTATTAGTGAAAACAGGCATTGTGATTTATTCTTAACTACTTCCTGTGGGTACTGGGGAGAATTAAGAGTTGGGAAATTTGAGGCCTGGGCTGATTGGCAGCAGACTGTAAGGATGAAGCAAGAGCTGGTTGAGGGTCAGGTTGGATATGTGTGTATGGGCCAGGGTCGAGCAGGCAGCCCCCTGGACTGGGCAGTTCCCTGGACCAGGCAGTCCCCGGGACCAGGCAGCCCCTTGCACTCCTTTTGTGTCAGCCTCTCCAGAAAAGAGATGAACAGCCTGGTGAACTTTGTAAACCCTTCCTCTGGCATTTCACAGAGCTATTTCCCCATAGGGCACAGCCCCTTCACAGAACTTATCTCTCAGGGCCGAGTCTGTATAGTCTCTTCCCTTAAACCATATCCTGACTCAGACGCTGCAACTGCAACATCAGAAAGCCTCATCCCCATCTTGGTACATACATCCTTGGCTCAAGCCCTCTATATGTCCCTCCGCCCCAATACCGGGTGCTGCTTCCCCAGAGTCCTTCACTACCTCCAATAAAGCATATCCTCTTCATCCCTAACTAAGCTCGGTCTCCTTTCTGCGGCTCCGTCTCTACCTCTCAATGTGTCTCATTCGTTCCTGCAAAACCTTGAGCATACAAGGAGTTAAAAGTAGGAGAGGCGTAACTCAGGCCATGGCAGGCTTTTGAAACCACAAGGAAGGCCTGGTGGTGCCTCACTGACCTTTTTCAATTTTATTGGCCATGATGTGAAGTACTTTAATCCTTGGTTATTAACTGTACCGGATTCATTTATATATTAACCTTTTAATTAAAGAACATGTATGTTTTTCCCTTATCTGCTGTTAGCAAATCAAGGGTTCAGTGATTTTGTAGGGTGACTTGTGCTAATGATGTTAACTGTTTTGGGAGGGAGACGAGAGTTAGAAGTGGAATCTATAGTAAATTGTATTTTGTCATTAAAGGTCTGAGCTTGAATAGTAGTTTGTCCTAGTGCTTCTCCAGACAAACTAGTTGCAGCGAGAGAGGAAGTAAAACTGAGTCGTATTAGCACAGCACAGGTGGAAATACTGCGCGCTGTGACTGAGGGCGAGGCTGAGTGAGTGAGTTCCATCCACAGCCATTCAAATGTTGCTTGTCTGTACAGGGTGAGCTGTAGAACTGCAGTAATTGGAAGGCAAGGGAACTGACTCGACGTGTTGAGACATTTTGTTAATGTTCTGTTGCACTAGAAGAAAGCACCCAGCGGGTTGGGCTGTTAAGGAAGGTGTTTACGCTTTGGATATGTTTACAAAAGAGTTGTTGACCTTGTCAGTGAGTAGGTGACATGTAACACAAAGAGGAGCTCGGATTGTTGTGGTAGCCTGGATAGAAGAGTGGTATGTTGGCAAGAGGGGCTGGGCACTCATTAGCACTCTTTGCTAATGGTAGTGAGTCCCAAGGGGCCGGTGGTAACAACAGACTTTGGAGTGAGGCACAAAGGAAGCAAGAGGAGTTATGTATTCCTGAGGCATTGGGTACAAGGGCTGCTTCCTGGATGAGTTTTACCCACCCAGAAGGACTGTTGCATTTTTCCATTAATTGGTTTGCTAGGCTATTTTTACTTTTATAGATATTATCGGCAAGTTTTTGTAGTGGCTTATGTAATTTACCAGGTCAGAGTTGTGTTGGGGTATCTGAGAAGTCTAAGAGAAATAGGTGGGGTGTAGGAAAAGTACAGACAGGTGGAGGGGCCAGTCATCGGGTGGCAGATAGCTGTGGCAATGACTTTGGTTTGGCTTTTATAATAACCTGTGTTTTCTGTTAGCGGGTTTTGTTTAGGGATTGTTTCCCGAACTGCGAATTGCCACATGCATGTGTCTGAGACTAGAGAGCGGTTGTGTGTGACAGAAGTGAGTAAGTAGTTAAGGAGAAGAAGTTTTAGTAAAGCATTAGGTGGTAGGGCCTACCATCTGAGTAGAGTAATAGTCATGATGTGGGTTAGGGCTTAATTTTCACCTAAGTCAGATGATGTCAGTCGGGGCCTCCGAGAACTTTGTTGTGGGAGTCATCAGGGTGATAATGTGTGATTTTTTCCGCTTGGGTTGCAGAGGTTGAAGATGGAGATTTTTTAGCGGAACAGTCTCCTGGGTTGATGACAGGCAGGTCAGGTTGCACAGTTTCCGGGGCAGGTAGACTGCGTGTTCTTGGAGAAAAGTTTTTAGGAGAGAAAGATAGGGTGACTAGTTTGCCAGTGGTGGCGGCGGTGTGACCGGTACGATATGGTTGATTAAATAAGGCTGCTGTACATCAACTTGAAGGGACTTAGGAAAGAGGGAAGGCAAGGAGTGGCGTGGATTTGAGAGTTAAGGCTAGTCGCAGCAGGTCTCCTTATGGCTGGTTCACTTTTTTAGAGTTAGTTTAGACAAGTGACCCTTTATAATTCCACTCATGACAAAGTCAGATTTGGAACAGGACAGGGCTGATTTAAAAGTTGAGGTCAAGGCAGTGTCAGTTCCTTAATTACCTGTGGGCAGGAGTGACTCTCAGATCCCAATGAGTCTGGAAGTTGAGGTGGAAAAGTTGTTGGGTTCAGGGAGGAAGAATGGCACAGGCATATGTTAGGGTTTTCAGTAAACATAAGGTGGGTTTTTTTTCAGATGGCTGGGTGATAGTAAAGACAGAACGTTGTGTGAGAGAAGATCCTGCAGTTTGTGGGTAGATAACTCCTGGATAGGCTTGGTTAGTGTTAGTTTGAGAGCTTCTTTTCGTAAGGGCCACAGCTGTCGCCAGAGCCCGGGAGGCATGCTGCCATTTTCTGACTTCCAACTTCTGGCTGTCATCTCTAACTGGACGGATAAGCCACTGGAGAGTGGGTGGGCCCAAGGAGCTGAGTCAGGACTTCAGGTGCTGCATCCTGCCTTTTGTCTGTGTAGAGGAAGAAAGATTTATTAGGGTTTGGTAAATGTAAAGGCTGAGACTGGAGGAGGTTTTGTTGGATTTTGTTCAAAGGTTGCTTTGATTGATTGGGGACCGTAGAGGGCTAGCTGGGGTGGCTGGTTTGAATTAGTTAGGCTGTGGGTGATCTTGTTTTCCCATGTTCTTGGGGAGTTATTATGTTGATGTCTTTCACATTTCTCACACTGTAATCTTTCTTACCATGAACACATGAACTTCTCGGCAAACAGCTTTTCATAGAGTTTCAGATATTTTTTCACATTTTGGCACAGCCAGGCATTCTATAATAAGTTATCCAACTCTTTTTATGATTATTTGCAACTTACTCTGAACCTTCTGCAACTTACTATTTTCATCTAGACTTAGACATTCATCGAAATGCAAATTGTTTTAACTAAGTGTTAGCAAAGGGTTAAAGGTCTGCTGGGAGTTGTTAACTGCTGCATTGCAGTTCCTGCGACCATTCGCAGGGAGTTTAATGGCTTTTGGTGTCTATTTTAGAGTTAAACTTTTGCAGCAGAACGAGATAAGTGTACTTTGGAGGGAAAGGTTAAAGGAGTGGGTTTGTGTTTGCCTTAGAATTGTTTTTAATGGCAAACGAATGCTGACAAGCTTGGTTAGAGGGAATGGTGAAAAAGATGTCATTTATAATTAGAGAGAAAGGTCAAGCGACTAAAGGCTTAGAGGGATGACCATTAATTCCTATAACTGTGACCAGGGAAGGGAAAGTTGGACTTGAGGAGGGGAGGAATAAAAAGCAGGTCCTGCTTACTGGTTCACCTGCTGCTGCCTTGATCACTACCCCGGGCTTGGCATGGGAGGGTGTCACTGGGGTCAGCTTCAGTCATCATGGGTGGCCAGGTCAAGCAATGTTAATGACGGTGGTGGTTCAAGGTTTGGAGGGACTGACCACAGCTAGGCACTAAGGGGCAGTGGCTTCTCCAGTGCTGACTGCACTTCAGGCAAGGCTTCCTGGGTGGTTGGGGCCACGTGTTTAGTCCAGTACTTTCCAGCCACACTTGAAGCAGGGTTTTAGTGGCGGGTGCGAAAGCGGTTTCTTCCAGCAGTCTTCTGACCCTTCCCCCCTGCTGGCCAGACAGTAGAGATCAAGGCTTGGGCTTGCTAATTAGTCTTTTTGAGAGCCTGGGATTTGTGAGCCATTCCTGTCCACTCTCTCGGGCAATAGAACTTTACATGCCATGCTTATCAGGTCACTGATAGGGGTTTGAGGCCTAGTGAGATTACATAAGGTATTGAAACTTTTTAATAAAGGTGGTAGGGTGCTGTGAGAAAAGAGGCTATGGAGTTGTTTCAGAGGAGGCCGAGTAGAGAGAGAGTTAGGAAGGGGGAGAGACAGAGACTTCAGAGAGTCCTTTGGGCTTAGCTCTGAGGCGTGGCTGCCCTCAGAGTTAAGGAGCTGGTAGAGGGAGGTGACGGTGAGAGGGGCCCAGAGGATGGCAGAGGCTGAGAAGGGGCCTGAGTAGGCTCTGGGTTTGCAAGAGACAGTAGAGAATAGGGTGGAGGATGGGGAGGTGGAAGAGACAATGCTTCCAGGGAGTCAGAGGAGGGTGGGGTGGGGTGGTGGTTTGTGCAACAGCAGGAGATAACGGGAGTTCAGAAGAGGCTGCTGCAGGTGATCGAATGAGGAGGACTGGGGCTGGTCAACAGGAGGTACACAAAGAAGGATACTGTGAGCAGAGAAGAGAGAACCTGAACACACAAAACCTCAGACCATCTTTAGATTTGGTGGCAAAATTTGTCAAGGTTGCAGACAATGTCTAGCCAGTGCAACCCACTGCACAATTGCTATTGAGGCCACACTTAGTTACGGGAGACCAGATGCTTAGGGTGAATGTCTGGAGCAAGGCCCCGCTCAGAATTAGGGGCCCAGTGGGAGAGTCCTGGACTCCCCGGAACAGGAGGGTAGAGAGTGAGCTTCCCATGGAATCTTAAACTGCAGGGGCAAGACCTGAGGAGAAGGACGTCTCCCGGTCAGTCAGGAGGTGTCCCGGTAACCCTGAGAGGTACGTGTCTCAGTCAGAGTTAAGGGCCCAGTGGGAGAGTACTGGACTACCCGAAATGGAAAGGTTCTCAACCGCAGACCTATGGCTTTACTCTGCATCAGTGACAGTAAAAGACACTACAGGAGGCTAGAGTGGGAAAGGGCCTGTCTTTGTGGCTGGCTGAATAGAGGGAGATCCAAGGCCTTGGTTCAGAATGAGGAAAGGAGGAAAGTAAGCCTGAGAGCAGGCACTGGACAACTTTGGACCCAAAGTACACAAGTAAGTAGAAAAAGTTCTGAAATAACTATTGCACTTTGCCAGGTCCAGTGCCAGGAGTCCCATTAGCAGCAGAAATCTCAGAACATAAACACAGAGATGAAGGGCCGGGGAGGAAGATACTCACTGGTAGATTGAGTGGATGGTAGCTGAGAGGTCCTAGTTGTAGGAAAGGGGATGGGGGTGGGGGGAGAGGAGCACCACACGTGCCCAAGGGTGGGCGGGGCGCATCAAGACACCTCTTATTCTTCCCGGGTTTCTCGCACCAACAGAGGTTGATTGAGAATGGAGTGCAGAAAGTAGAGAGAGCGCAGTTAGGAATGAAAAGTAAAGAATTTATTGAGATAGGGAAGGACTTTTGGGCAGGAAAGGTACAGCAGAGAAAGGGACAGGAGCATCTTGAGCTCCTGGGTGGGCTCCAAGGCCCGAGAGTTAGGCCAGGGAAGCCATGCCTGGCAGTGAGGCAGTGGGACATATGTAAGGCTTGAGCCAAGGACGTATGTACTGATAAGGGGGATGAGACTTTCTGAAGTTGCAGTTACAGGGTCTGCGTCAGGATATGGTCTGTGAGTGCGTCTTGAAGATTGCCTCCTAGAACACTGGGGGAAGAGGCTGTATAGACCTAGCCCTAAGACATGAGTTTTCTGAAGGGGCTGTGCCCTTTGGGGAGATGAGCTCTTTGAAATGTCAGATGCAGGGGTTACAAAGCTCAGCAGGTTATTCATCTCCTTGTGAGGCTGGTGCAAAGGAGTGCAAAGGTCTGCCTGGTCTGGGGGGGTGCCTGATCCAGGGAGCCTGGATCGACCCAGGCCCAAACCCTTGTGTCATTTCCCTTCTGAAATACAGGGAAATACAAGTTCCCCTGTGCCGAGCCACTTCTAGCATATGTTCTGGAAGATAAGAACTTTAATGTCAAATTGTGAGATCCAAGCGATCCGTTGTTATTATCCATGATTTGAGAAAATGCACGCTGTCCTTTCATAAATGTGAATTTATTCACATGCAGTAATGTTAAAAGTATATCTTCATGACATCTGTGTACCTCTGAGAAATAGTAGTGCACTGAAGTACAAACATTACCTGTGGACATGGATTCTGAAGCCTGTCTTCTACTTTAATCCAGCCCATCCTCAGAACCACTGTAGGCTTGCTCGTTAGATTACACCTGGGTGAGACAGATTCTCTCCCAGGAAAAGATGGTGCCACCACCTCCCTGACGCAGACAATGTGGGTAAGGGTGTTTTGGTTACATTATTAATATTGCAGCCAAGAGCCAGGTGAATTACTAATGCAGTGTTGGCTAATCCCTGTGGGTGGCCTGACTGGAAAGTTTCATGTTCTGTGTTTAAGCCAGCACTGCCAGAGTTCCACCAGATCCGGTTCCTGCTCATTAGGATGGGAATGTCAGTAAAAGCCGTGGCCAGTGAAAGTACTGTCCATCTCCTCTTTACAGAGACAGGTCCATGTAGGTTGAAGGTAAATTCTCTACCTACTTGCTTCGCACACAGGAATCTTTGTTCCCAAACGAACAGATGTGCGCTGCTCAGAAAGCAATGTCCATGCATCAAGTGTTGTCTCCGGGTGCGTTGAAAAGGTCGCATAGCAGACTCTACTCCAGACCCACGTACCACCTTGAGTTTAATATCTTCCTCCAAATTTCAAGACTGGGAAACTTGCTCTTCACTGTAGAATCACTGAGTCATGAGGAAGTAAAATTGCTGAAGGCAATCAATGTGCAAAGACCTGGAGTCAGAAAACCAGAAGGAGAGATCCCACTCAATGTTTCTAAAGCCGAAGGAACTGAAAAACTGCCAGCTTCGAGTTGCAGTTCTACCACATCCTCTGGACGAACACTGAACGACGCGGAAAGCAACAAGTGTGCAGATGTGGTCTGTATATATGTACAGTGATGTATATACTGATCGTGATGGGAGTTATCTGAGCCCCCAATAAAATGATTTATAAAAAATAAATAAGGTACAAAAAATTTTCTTAATGATAAAAAGGAATACAGAGTCACTGTCCCAAAAAGAATTGGTCAGTGCTCAACTAGTGATGGGGACCAGGTAGCCCCTCGCACCCCTTTGTACCAGCCTCACAAGAAGGAGATGAACAACTTGCTTCTAGCATCTCACAGAGCTTATCCCCCCCTGGCACGACACAGCCTTTACCTGGACAAGGCATGGAGCTCCCCCCACTAACATTCTGGAAAGCAAGTTTGCAAAACAAGGTGATTTGCTAATAAGTCATCTCCAAACCCCAAACACAGAAACCTCCTCCTTCCCTTTTCCTTCATCAGCCTGCATGCCTGTAGCTCAAACCCTATAAATATCTCATCACCCCAATACCGGGCACAGCTTCCCTGGTCTAACTCTCAGGTCCCAGAACTGCCCAGTAGTTCAAGATTCTCTCTCTCTCTCTCTCTCTCTCTCTCTCTCTCTCTCTCCCCCCCCCCCTCCCTCTCCCTCTCCCTCTCTCCCTCTACTCTGTATCACTCTGATACA
>PVJH01048001.1:0-11015 GCA_004026705.1 Nesogale talazaci | reverse complement strand
TGCTGGGACACACCCAGCCTTTTTCTGTATCCGTTCCTGGCATTTATGTTTAGTTTATATTTTACCCTTTTGTATAAGCCATATAGCTTGCTTGCTTTGTGTTACATTTTAGTTATTATACCTTTGTATTGTTTTATAGTGCTTACATATGTTGTAACCTTTAGTCCATTAGATTATATTGTAGCTTTGTGATTGGTTGCTTTAAGTGGCCCCCACTTTGCTCCTGTATGCCCCATTAGCATGCGGGACCAAGTTGAGGACTCCAGCCCCTTTTGCGCGCGTTTTTTTCTTTATCTGGCACTCGGCCAGGATTGGCCCCTGTTGACTTTACCTCATTAGCATAAACTGTGACCATTGGCTTTATATACCCTGAGTTTTGTCCCAATAAACGAGGCTTGATCAGAAACCTGTCTTGCCTCCATTCTTCGCGCCCCCTGCCCATCTTCGTCTTCCAGGCTCCGGACCCAGAGATCCATGTTGCGAATGTCCCGGGCCGGGACACAGAGGCATCATCGGCTGCGATGTGATTGACAGGCTAGACTTCACCCTACACTCCTGATCCTCAGGTTGAGGAATCATTAGAGCACTGCCACAGTACATAAACGGAGGGGGCAGATGAACACTCAAAGGAAAAGGAGTCATGACTTTTGTCCAAAGAAGGGGTTACATGGAAAGACGTTGAGGACAGCATTTAGGATAGTTGAGCTGGGTTTTTTTGTTGTTGTTATTGTTTGTTTATTTGTTTTTCTTTGTTGTTTTTTTTTGAGCTGGTTTTGTTTTTTCTGTTTCTTATCATTTTTTAAAAATAATTTTATTGGGGGGCTGAGCCCCGGTGGCGTAGTGGTTGTGCGCAGGACTGTGGCCCACTGGGACGGAGGTTCAATTCCAGCAGTGGGGCTGGGCCTCCTACTCCTACCACCGGAGAGCAGTGATGCCCCCCCCCCCAAAAAAAAAAATTTATTGGGGGCTGAGCCCCGGTGGCGTAGTGGTTGTGCGCGGGACTGCCGCCCACTGGGACGGAGGTTCAATTCCAGCTCCCAGGAGCAAAGCTCCTACTCCCACCTGAGGGCACCCCCTACTCCCACCACCTGAGGGCAGTGATGCCTAAAAAAAATAAATTAAAAAAAAAAAAAGAATTTCAAAAAGAGGCTGAAGCCTGGTGGCCTAGTGGTTGGATGCGGGACTGCGGTCCACAGGATTGACGGTTCAAATCCAGGAGTGGCTCTCCAGGAGCAAAGCTGGGTAGCTCCCACAACTACCAGGGCAGTGATGCCACAAACAAACAAACAAACAAACAAGATGTACAGTCTCAGACACTGACGGGGCAGTTTTACTTTGCCTACCTCAGGGACGGACGGACGGACAGACGCTGTGAGTCAGAATCGCGCGCACACACGCTCTTAACTGGGCTGCTGGCGTTCCTTCTAGACATCTTTGTTACTTAGCTCCCCGTGAACGTCTTCCTGTTTCCTCGCGCTGGATTATTCCATCTGTGTCAGGAGCCGAGCACGAGTCCGAGACGCTGGACTCTTTGAAGGAAGGGCATCAAGGGTGGAGGGAGACTTACACCCAGAGGACACCGCCTGGCTTCTGGCAGTGAGGCCGTGGCACCCTTACCGATGAAGCCTTCCCGCGTCGCCGTCACACCTCAGCCTACTGAGAACAAGAGCCGCACGACTGGCCCAACAATCCGAGAAATGGGCAAGATGGAGATGTCTTCAAAGAAACCGCTTTCCTCGGATCCACAATCCACAGCCACCATGGCCGCAGCAGGCAAGACAGCGAACGAGGGGTGGCCCTGGGCAAGTCTTTAAGACGTCCGTAAAATCTTAAAAGGCAAAGAGGCCGCCGCCTTGAGGAGTAAGAAGCGCCTGACCCACGCCCCGCTTGCAACCGCTGGAGGATAAATGGGAAACGCCAGAGAACTGGCGCCTTTGCCTCCTGGGGTGGGTGCAGAATATTGGACATACCACGGACTCCCCAAAGAAGAAGCGCTCTGGGAAGAACAGTGCAAGGACGACAAGGCGAGGGTTGGTCTCACGTGCAGGTATCAGGAGGCACCTGTCCCTGGGGCAAGACATCACCCTCGGGAAACAGCGTCTGTGGGAAACAGAACCGGGGGGGGGGGGGGGGGGGGGGGGGGGGGGGGGGGGGGAGAGAGCTGGGACAGTCCCTCCACATTCACACGATAAGGACTCCGGCCGGCCAGGGGGAGACCTTCTCCTTCGTAATCTGGAGGTGCATTCCAGTCCCCTTCTCCCCAGTAAGAGCCATTCCCTCCCCATAAGAATGCCAGATTTAAGATGCCGTGTGTAACACACGTAGAAGGATCCCTATACTATACTCTTGAACACTGTTTCCCAGAGTGGGTGATCTCGGTCGCTGAGAGGCGCAGGAGCCATCCGGGGGCACCGACACTTGATCCAGGGTTAAGGGCTGGAGTTCAACCGGTCTGAATTGCCAGGGGAGCACTGAATAGTTGTTTTTCCTGAAAAGGAAATAGTAGTCCACGAAAGTTTGGGGACCTATGCTCTCGAAGGTCAACTGCTTGAAGGCTGTCTACCTTGTTGAAGGTTGTCTGCCGTCAAAGGCTAGCAGACCCTCTTGTCTGTCCCACCTCACGTAGGGCCCACTCCCTTCTGAGGAGGACCATGGATGATTGCCCTGGAGAAGACCTCAAAGACACCTAAGGTCAAGTCACCTGGGAAGGACCCAGGTGAGACTGCCCTCTTGACACTGGAGCCCACCCACCTTGTTCCCTCTGTGCCTTCCTGTCACATGGGTGCCCCGCCCCTCCCTACTGCATGGACACCCTTAACGCGTCCCCCTCCTGTTACCTGTACCACCCCTTCCCGTTACGTGTATGCTTACTGTGGCTGGCTTGTGCCAGATTATACAAGACTGTGAGTGACTCAAGTTCGGTCTCATTCTGGTTCCCATGTCCTTCGGCAGAGATGAGCCCTGGCGTGCCGGGGCTTGTCTGATGTCTCTTTATTTTATTTTATTTTTATTATTTTTATTTATTTATTTAGGGCATCACTGCCCGGGTGGTGTGAGTAGGAGCCCAGCCTTTGCTCCTGTGGAGCTGGAATTGAACCTCCATCCCAGTGGGCCGCAGTCCCGTGCACAAACACTATGCCACCGGGGCTCAGCCTTTTTTTGTTTTGTTTTGTTTTTTTGGGACATCACTGCCCTCTGGTGGTGGGAGTAGGAGACCCAGCCTTGCTGCTGGATTTGAACCTCCAACTCAGTGGGCCACAGTCCTGCGCACAACCACTACGCCACCGGGGCTCAGCCATTTTTCAGATCTTTGTTAAGTATTTCATCTCGTTATTGTGAGTGTCAATGGCCTTGTTGGGTATCTTCAGGTCAGATCCATGTCACCCATGCAGGAAGCAGAGGAAGGGGAGAGAGGGCCTTCATTCTCTTCTCTCACGAAGCCTGGCGGGCTGGGTTTCAGGCGTGGGGAGGAGTTGAAAGTGAGTGCCAATCACAGTCTCATGATCAATATTGTTCTCCGCTATGTCCTCCCCGTAATTGTGCTGCCTTGACGTTACCCCTTACAAGCACATGGCTGATTTGCTGCCTGACTGACAGCCTGATCTCTGGGAGCAGGCACTTGGCTCTTGCTCTCCCTGACCAGGGGACTGTCACTGCCCTGACCTGCCCCCAGCACGGGTGTTAGGGTACCCCTCCAGGGAACTCAAGAACCTGTAGGGTTAGGGTACAGCCCCCTTTGTTACCTGTGTGGTTACCTGTCATTAGGGGGGCTTGCACCCCCCCCCCATCCAAGTATATACATTGTTGGAAATACAGTCTCCCCCTCTCTGCGTCAATCTGACTCCTGAAGTCACGGCGGCCAAGGTGAGCCCTTGCCGTAGCTTGTCTGATGTCTCTTCAACTAACGTACCCCTCCATCACACAGTCGCCCCCTTGGGCCCATTCGGCTCTGGGGGCTGGTTCTCCCCAACCCAAGTGTACAACAGAACATGAAACGCTACCTGGCCTTGTGCGTCATTCTCACCTTGTTGGCATGGTTCTTTTTTTTTTTTTTTTGGTGGGGGGGAGGGTATCACTGCTCTCTGGTGGTGGGAGTAGGAGGCCATGTTTCCATAGCTGTGTTCACATCCCTCTCCCGGCAGGTTTCCTTCCTGTACACGCATGCCCTCCTTGACCGAGCGTGACGTCCTTGCCAGGGAACTCTGCTCTCTCCGGAGACTCTGCCTTCTATGTGGGCTTCTGCAGAGTCTTCTTGCTGGGCTTCCTCCAAGACAGACGGGCTGGTGCTCCTGCCAGGTCCTGCCTCTTCTTCAGCAAGGACTCCGGGTCCTCCTCCGGCGAACGAGGCGGCGGCATCCGCCCACCACATGTTGCTGTTCAGCCCTCCTTCCTCCGCCCCCCATGTCCCCCCGTGCTGCCCGGGGCCCAGCGCCTCCGAAGACTTGCTCGGGGTAACAGGTTGAGTAAGTGCGGTGGAAGGACCCGACCCTGACGCACGCCTGCGCCGATTTCAAACCACACAGCGCTGCCTTGTCTGTTTGCCTCTCGGCCGGGGCACAGGTTCCACATCAGCACAAGGATGTGTTCTGGGATATTCCCCTTCTTCTCGGTGCTATCCAAAGCGGGTCCCATCGACGGAGTCCCAGGCATGATCAGCGGAGCCTGGAAAACACCTTTCTGAGATTCTCTGCTCTTAAGACAAAAACCCATGTTGGGGGACAGGTATTTGGGGGACCTGGGGGGTGTTCAGCACCCAAACGTGTTCGTCTTCTGTGGAGTCCTAAGATCTTTAAGAAATAACACCTGGAGAGAAGCGCCTGCAGCCTTGTGTGAGTCCGGGTAGACGACAGAAACAGATTCATAAACATTCATGTGTGTACAAGAAAGAGTTTGGGGCTGAGCCCCGCTGGCGTCGTAGTTGTGTGCGCGACTGCGGCCCACTGGGATGGAGGTTCAATTCCAGCTCCACAGGAGCAAAGGCTGGGCCTCCTACTCCCACCACCAGAGGGCAGGGATGCCCCCCCCACAAAAAAAAAAAAAAAGAAGAGTTTTATATACAAGAGTAACTGTGCTTCAAGAAAACATTCCAGTGCGGTCCAGTCCAAGGTCCTAAGTCTGATGATTAGCCCTTATGTCCATACCAGTCCATAAAGTCTCCTTCAGACTCAGGAAGCACATGCAATGATGCTGAATGCAGGACGATCACAGGCCAGATGGGTGGAGTGCCTTTGGATCCAGGGGTGTTGTCATCTCAGCAATGGAAGTGGCTCCTCCGGCTTCAGAGGTCTGGTTGCTTCCATGTGGCTTGTCTGGCTCAGGGCATTCAGGTAGCTCCATGTGGCTTCCCCTCAGGGAGGTCTCCCAGGAAGTCTGCCTTGTCAGCCGAGGATCTTCAAGGGAGTAATAGAGTGTCTCCTGCTTCCAAGAAGGAAGTACCACATTCCCCAGAATTCTCAGACGAGAAGGCCCTGCCCACACAGAGGTCTCATGGGCTCTCTCCAGATTGACAGGCGAGACCCCACCCCTCCACGCTTCATCCTCACATTGACCCAGATTAGGTAACGGCCACAAGCCTGCCAATGTGTCTCCTCGCTCCTCTTCAGCTCAAAGCAAGGGCCCACCTGACTTCCGCTCTCCCGCCCAGATGATCAAGCAGTGGGACAACGACGAACCCACCCTCGCCAAACTTCCCGATGACCTCTCGGCCCTGCAAGGCTTCCTGAGGGCTCTGCGCCCGTCCACGCGCTGGAAGAGCAGCCAGCCAACGTCAGCTGCAAGAAAGGGCCCCAGGGATGACCGCAAATACATCTGAAAACCACAGAAGTTCCCCGCAAACTTTCTGAAGCCCCCTTGTGCCTCGATAACACAACGTTTGGCTGCTCAGGTATTGGCAGGTGGGTGTAAGCCTTATCGATGGCAAGGAACGAGAATCTGTTTGCCAGCTAGCAGTCCACGATCCGTGTAGTTTTTCCATCACCCCTGCCTTCTGTCCCCCACTTCCTGGACACTGACCCTCATAACCACGAATCAACTTTGATATCCATAAAAATAAAACAAGAAATAAGGCCTGTCTGAGTCAGGGTCCAATCAGGAGGGAGGACCCGCACAATCATTTGAACATACCGATGTGTATTTGAACATAAATTATGACTGGTTACGAGAAGTCACCTGGGATAAAGAGGTACGGGCTAGGGCTAGTTAGGGGTAATGAGGAATTCAAAAGAAAATGGAAATTGCTCCTTGAAGATGCAGGTATTCACCCCCAGGACTCAGCTAGAGCACCCAGCCAAGAATCCCTCGCCTCAGGAATCAAGAGCTGGTTGGCTCAGCTTCTCAGGGGAGCTGGGCAACTGCCGCTGGGCCATGCTGGCAGAACTTGCTAAAAACATGCCCTCTGTTTTTTTCTTTTTTTTTCCTTTTTTTGGGGGGCATCACTGCTCTCCGGTGGTGGGAATAGGAGGCCCAGCCCCACTGCTAGAATTGAACCTCCATCCCAGTGGGCCGCAGTTCCGCGCACAACCACGACGCCACCGGGGCTCAGCCTGAAACATGCCCTCTGGTGTGCCCAGAAAACTTGTTCAGGAAGTCTCTCACCAGAGCCACTCCATCACAAAACTTCCTGCAGAGGCCAGTGGGAGTGTCAGGTGCACTGCTCCATCTGTGCTCTCTATCGGTGAAGTTCAACATCATGCCTCCGGGCAAGGACAAGGGCTTAAAGGGCCCAGATCCGTTTTTTGTTTTTCTTTGGAAAACGGGCGCTAAGGGTTCCATTTTGGAACCGAGAGGCAATAAATGTGGAAGCCGCTTAAGGACCCGTGGCCATTCTGGAACTCTGACCCATTTAGCCCAAGGCAGCACGTGCCGTGTATTGAAAGACATCAAAGCAACCGACCCCATTGTTTGAGCAAGCCAGCCTCTCATGCTATCACGGGGTGGGGGTCTGTAGGGGCAGCTGCACGGCGATAATACGTAAATATCATAGTGAAGTCATAGAAGATAGGGGCGCTGAGCCCCAGTGGCGTAGTGGTTGAGTGCGGGACTGCGGCCCATTGGGTTGGCGGTTCAAATCCAGCTGCAGCTCTCCAGGAGCAAGGCTGGGCCTCCTGCTCCCAGCAGAGGGCAGTGATGCCCCCCCAAAAAACTAAACAAATAAAAAGACAAAGTCATAGAAGATAGGGAAGATAGGAGGGAGAGTAAAATACAGGAGTCAGTCACATTTCATGGTAGGGTCCTCACCTCCTGGACAGCCATGATCTCAGCAGTCAGGTCCATCCAGAGAGCGGGAGGAAAGGAGGAGGGAGAGAGAGCATGTTTCTAAGTGAGGCTTATCTGTCTTTAGGGGCGTGCAAGCCTCCTGATTATAGGTAACCACACACGTCACAGGAAGGGGCTGTACCACAGATGATACAGCAATGGGGGGATGACGATCCTGGGGTGTACATGCAATAGGAAGAGGAGGCATTAGGGGCACACATGTGACAAGATGGGCGGATCCCAGATTCAAGATGGCAGCCTGACCTGGTTCACCCTTGAGCTGGCTTGACTTATTCTGAGCTCTCCTTCAGGGAAGCAACCCATGAGCCTTATCATCTGGGAGTGCGCCCCCACTTATGGGGGGGGGGAACAAGCTGGGGAGGAAGCCAGCCTCCCACAACTAATGACGGGTTTGGTAGGTTCAATTGCAGGGTTAAAATAGAGAGAGATGGGGCCGAGCCCCAGTGGTGCAGTGGTTGAGTGCGTGTGGGACTACGGCCCACAGGATTGATAGTTCAAATCCAGCAGCAGCTCTCCAGGAGCAAGGCTGGGCTTCCTACTCCCACCAGGGCAGTGATGCCACACACAAAAAAAAGAAAAAAAGAGGGCTGAGCCCCAGTGGCGTAGTGGTTGTATGAGGGACTGCGGCCCACTGGGATAGAGGTTCAATTCCAGCTCACAGGAGCAAAGGCTGGGCCTCCTACTCCCACCACCTGTGGGCAGTGATGCCTAAAAAAAAAAAAAAAGGGCTGAGCCCCGGTGGCGTAGTGGTTGTGCGCGGGACTGCGGCCCACTGGGACGGAGATTCAATTCCAGCAGTGGGGCTGGGCCTCCTACTCCCACCACCGGAGAGCAGTGATGCCCCCTCCCCCACAAAAAAATATCACTCCATCACAAGGCCATAGAGTAAGCTTCGTTATCAACAGATCACAGAATTTAAGGAGGCCTAGGTATTATCAGCTTAGCCAATTTTTGAATAACTGACCTGGATGGGGTTAGGTCTAGCCACACTGTGTCAACTCCATGGCAGTGAGGTCACGGTGTAACGAGGCAGTGGTGAGGTGATGGTCTTCCTTCAGTTCACCTGCCACATGCAAACCAACCACCCGATTCCGGGGAGGATGTAACCACCTTAGTCCCCTCGTGGCCCCCACCGGGATGTTCTCGGGGTTATGACCGGCAGCCCCTTTTAATCGACAGTACTCAGTCAGCAGAGAGGCCAGAGGCCCCTCAGAGGCTTGCCGTCCCACCTTCCACCTTGCACGCTCACCTGGGGCACCAGTCAGTCAAGTTTGGAGGGGATCTGGCCCCACCTAGTGGCTCCTCTAAAAACCCCAAACCAGACTCATGGCCGTAGAGTTAACGCTGACTCAGTGACCCTATAGGACAGGGCAGGTAGGCCTTTTTTTTGGGGGGGGGGCATCACTGCTCTCCGGTGGTGGGAGTAGGAGGCCCAGCCCCACTGCTGGAATCGAACCTCCGTCCCAGTGGGCCGCAGTCCCACGCACAACCACTATGCCACCGGGGCTCAGCCCGGTAGGAGGCCTCTTTATGACAAAGAAAGGCCCGTCTTTCCCGGCTGAGGGACTAGCAGCTTGGAGCTGCTGACCTTGCAGCGAGCTGTCCATCCCATGACCACTGTGCCACTGGAGGTCGACAAGCACTCAGTAACCCCTGCCTTTGAGGCCATCCCTGCTAATGCGGTTTTTCTGAAACTTGGCATCTCTATGGGAGCAGACAGCCTCGTCTCTCTCCCCAGGAGCCCTTGGCGGTCTCCAACCACTGACCTTGCTGCTGATGGTGCCTTTGGTAACCGGAGACAGCAAATCTGAGTGTGAGGACCCCTGCAGCCTGCCCAGGTACCCGAGTGCTAAGGCTTGGTGGAAAGGAGCTGGACTGAGACCAGGAAGGTCGGCGGTTCGAAACCACCAGGCGTTCCGAAGGTATGATCTGGGCCTCTCTGTCGTTCTCGGAGACCCGGGGGGTTGGGGGTGTTCTACCCTGGTAGGTCTTTGGAGAGCTGGATTTGAAACCGACAGCTGCTCTGAGGAAGAAGGAGAGTCTTCCTCTTCTTGTAAACCCTCACGGGCCCTTCTAAGCCCGGTCTCTTGGTCTCGACTAGAGGGTGGGGAGCTTTGAATTCTAACTTTGGGTGAACGGTTGCGCCAGGCATGTTCTCCGCAGTAGATGTGACGGGCTCTTACTGGTCATTGTTCAGGCATCTCCAGCCAGGCTTCCAGAGTGGAGCTTTTTTTGATTGTTTGTTTGTTTTCACATAAGGAAGGCAAAGGGATAGGTTGAGCCCCGGTGGCGTAGTGGTTGAGTGCAGGACTGCGGCCCCCTGGGTTGGTGGTTCAAATCCAGCAGCAGCTCTCCGGGAACAAGGCTGGGCCGCCCACTCCCACCAGGGCAGTGATGCAGGGGGTAAAAAAAAATTAACCCAATCAAAAATTTAAACAAGGAAGGCAAAGTGACCTGATTCTCTCTTCAACCTTACAAGAGTCTTAATGATGTATTGTGAGGGCCTTGCAGTGGAGGGCTAGGTGTTTATTATGGCTATGTCTTCTTGTTCAAGCATTCCTTTAATCACAGATGTAATGTGGGGGAACCAGCCTCCACAACCCAGTGGGTCCAAGGGGCGGTTGTGTAATTGAAGGGTAAACTCAAGGAACGTGGGACAAGATGTGCAAGGGTTCACCTCTTCCCTGGCTACCAGAACCGGAATGAGGGAGTGTATTCTCCCACAGACTTACACAATCCGGGACATGCAAGCCGCGTCACAGTCCCACACACTCATCCGTAGCAGGAAGACAGGAAGGGTTTATATTTGAGCAGTGGTTCCCGACCTTCCTCATGCTTCGACCCTTTCATACAGTTCCTCATGTGGTGGCAACCCCCCACATTAAAGTTATTATTTTTTTAATTTTTTGTGGGCACCACTGCCCCCAGGTGCGAGAAGGAGGCCCAGCTTTGCTCCTGGAGAGCTGCTGCTGGATTTGAACCGCCAACCCTGTGGGCCGCAGTCCCACACACTACCACTAGGCCACTGGGGCTCAGCCCCCTTAAAGTGTTTTTTTTTTTGTTTTTTTGGGGGGGCATCACTGCCCTCTGGTGGTAGTGGGAGCTACCCGTGCTGCTCCTGAGAGCCACCACTGGATTTGAACCGCCAAGCCTGCAGGCCACAGTCTCACACTCAACCACTTACGCCACCGGGGCTCAGCCCCCTTAAAGCTATTTTTTTATTTTTACTTTTTTTGGCACCACTGCTCTCCGGCGGTGGGAGTAGGAGGCCCAGCCCCACTGCTGGAATCGAACCTCCGTCCCAGTGGGCCACAGTCCCGCGCACAACCACTACGCCACTGGGGTTCAGCCCAGAATGTATTTTCATTGTTACACATTCAACATCATGAAAGCATCGTGATTCATCACAAAAACAACATGTCATTCTATAGTGTGAAATGTTTATTTTCTGACCTGGGCCGGTTCACCCCTTCTCAGGCAACCTGCTGGTCCCCCGCTTCTTGGAGGTCACCGTACTGATGCCAAACTTAGTGTGGACACCGATGGGCAGAGCGCACTGCAGCCCAGAACCCCTGAACTCAAGTCATCCTCCAGCCTCAGCCTCCTGAGTAGCGGGGACTACAGGCGCACACCACCACGCCCAGCTGAAGCCTTTCTTTCTAAGGACCAATCAGTGAGATTCTGTCTTGAAGCATGGTGTGGCCTGGGTAACAGTCTTCACGCTGGCTGCTTGCATGTGG
>PVJH01048000.1:0-11014 GCA_004026705.1 Nesogale talazaci | reverse complement strand
CAGACACATTTCATGGTAGCATGCTCACCTCAGCCCAGCTTGGTGATAATGTTGAAGGTGCGAATTGCAGGAGCGATTTATTTATTTATTTTTTGGGGGGGCATCCCTGCTCCCTGGTGGGAGTACGCGACTCAGACTTGCTCCTGGAGAGCTGCTGCTGGATATGAACTGCCAACCCTGTGGGCAGCAGTCCCGCACTATGCCACCAGGGCTCAGCCCAAGAGAGCGATTTATTACTAATCAAGACTTATATCTCTTTGTTTGTGTGTGTGCATGCCTCCTAATTACAGGTAAAGACATATGTCATAGGAAGGGGTTTTAACAATACAAATAATAGGAGGGGTAAGCTATGTGTGTACAGTACACATAATAGGAAGGGAGGGACTAGGGGTATACCTGTGACAAGAAGGGTGGATCCTAGGTTCATGACTGTGGCCTAACCTTGGTCACACTTGAGTGGGTTTGACCTCCCTGGCTCTCCTACAAGGGAATAGTCTACTACTATCCTTATCAGACGGGTGTGGGCCCTGCTTAGGGGGGAGACAGACTACACAGTCTGATTGCTTGTGGTGTTCATGTACTTGTGTGTCAATTTCATGATTGGAAGTCTAGCCTGTCAATCTGGAGATAGCCAATGAGCCCTCTGTGTGCGGATGACTTTCTCCTGAGAATTCTGGGAAGTCTCACGATAGGTGACAGCATGCTGATCGATCCTGATTCCCGGAGAATGGAGGAGCCAGAGAAGAGGCCACATGAGCTTTGCTCTGATGAAGTCAAACCTCTGGGGCCCGAGAAGCCACATGGAGACTCCAGCCAGTGCTGAGATGCTCGGCAGGCCATAGGGAGACACCTGCAAGTGCTCAGATGTTTCTACTGCCATCGGACACACAAGACTCTGCACCCACTCGCCTGTGATTGTCCTGGTGTCATCGCACATACTTCATAAGTCGGAAGGAAACTTTATAGACTGATATCGGGCATATGGTCTAATATTGGACTTATGACTTTGAACTGGACTGGGTTGAGATCCTTTCTCAAAATGTCCCATTCCTCTTGCATATAAACTTTTCCTTTATATCCATATGCATGTCAATGAATTTGTTTCTCTAGTCTAACCAAACTAACACATTGCTCTGATGATTGATAACATTTAGGGAGAATAACCTGAGCTGCTCTTTGTTGACTTCCAAGTGTAGTCTTTGCCATATGTAGAAAGTAAGTTTAGCATACATTTGAGGAGACAACTTGGGAGAAATCTTTCTGTTTTCCACACCCTAAATGTAAATAATATTACTATCGAGGAAAAGGTTCAATGAGATGGATTGACACAGTGGCTTCACCAATGAACTCAGGCATAGGAACAATTGTCAGGATGGCACAGGTCAGTGCAGTGTTCAGTGTGTTGTGCTTTGGTCACTGTGGGTCTGAGCTGTCTCCATGACACTTAACAACAATAAATATGCACACACAACTCCAAGAGTGTGTGATTACTACAAGGCAGAGATGGGGCGACAAGGCGGCGAATACCAAGGAATAAGAACAGTGACATGGTAAGAAAATATGAAGTTAATGTTCGTTGAAAAATGTGTAAGGAAAATGTTCAATAGAAATCTAATTTGGTAAGTTAACTAACACCAAAAAACATGTTACTATTTTATCTTTAAAAAGAATTAAACAAAGCTGAGCCTTGGTGGCACAGTGGTTGTGTGCAGAGCTGCAGTCCATAGGGTTGATGGTTCAAATCCAACAGCATTCCAGGAGTAAGTCTGGGCTACCCACTCCCACCAGGGCAGTGATGCAAAAAAAAAAAAAATTAAACAACCGAACCAATAGGTAACATCATTATAAATGGAGAAAAGTTTGAAGTTGTCAAAGATTTTGTCTTGCTTGGCTCCACAATCAGTGGTCACAGAAGTAATAGTCAAGAGATGAAAAGATGTGCTGCATTCGTCAGCTGTACTTTGCAAGAACTCTTTAGCATGTTGAAAAGCAAGGATGTTACTTTGAGGACTCAGGTGTGCCTGATCAAGTTAAGGTATCCTTCATTGTATCGTATTCATGGGAAGTCAGACATAAAATAAAGGAGACTGTTGGAGATTTGATGCACTTGAATTAATGACATTGGAGAAGGATAGAGATGGCTAAAAGGACAAACTGACCTGTATGAGGAGAAGACAGACTGGAGTGTCCCTGAAGGCAGGAATGCAAGGGTTCATCTTAGGTAGTTTGTGCATGTTGTCAGGAGAGCCCAGTCCCTGGAGAAAGAGGAAGGCTGTACCCACCGGCTCAGATGTAGGGAGAATTGTGAGGATGACGCAGGCTCCTGCAGCATTTCCTTGTTTGTGTGTAAGGTTGCTATGAATTGATGAGGTAGACTAGCCACTGCAATGCCATGTTGATACGGCCTGCCTATCCCCCCTCCCATCTTGGAAATCCCCACTGAGGTTAATATCAAAATGTACTTGTGTACCAGGAATCACACTCTTGTAGTTAATAATATCGTTCCTTTTGATGTTGTAATTTGAATGGTATAATTAACGTTGCTATTCTTATTTTCCTAACCAGGATTCTGTACACTGCAATGCTCACTTACTCTAAAGAATGATAACATGAATTTTGCTTTCTGCTTTTGTCATACTTACTTGCTCTATAGAAAAGTTTCTGTTAAATGGATTTTTGCCTATTTAAGCTGGATATTATCTCCACACAGGACTGCGATCAAAGAATCACTTTTAGATTCTAGTAGTCTGGTTATAACTGAATAAAGACTCTTCAAGATTATCAAGAAAAAAAAGAACTAAAGATCCATCATTTGGCTTGTGCAGAAGACTACAGTTTGCAGGGATAACCCAACCCAAGTTCAAGAAGGAGTCTATCAAAGAAGTCACACCTGTCTGTGAAACACGCAGTCATGCTTTAATGGATGGTTTTGTATTGTGGTAACCTGGTCAACTTCCAGGACATTTGTTGAGTTGTGCAGACATTTAGGCAAGTTCCTTCCAGTCTCCCATCCTTCATTCCTTCTATCAAAGTGAGATTTGCATCTTAGTGAAGTACTCTTCTAGCCTCCATGGTCTTCTCTGCACTTTCTTCCATGTAGGCATTTCCCCCATGAATTTCTTTTATGCAGACACTTAAGTCTTCTTGGTGTCTGCATCTTCTTGGGGCATCTGAATCAAAGCTTTCTTGGTTTTTTTTTTTTGGCATCACTGCCCTCTGGTGGGAGTAGGAGGCCCAGCCTTGCTCCTGGAGAGCTGCTGCTGGATTTGAACCACCAAGCCAGTGGGCCACAGTTCTGCACTCAACCACTATGCCCCTGGGGCTCAGCCCTGAATCAAAGCATTCTTTAACAAAGTTATTGAGAATATGAACATGCTTCCTTGAGCAAATCTACACTAAGTAAGAACCCTGAAATAGGTGACCTTACAAAAGCAGAGCCAAAGAAAACACATGCCTCCAGTAAAGTAAGTATTAAAATTGCCTCCAGATGGGTAGTGAGTGGAACGTGCACGGAACTGCTGGATCTTCTGCTGTTCATCCCATTCCCCGTTCATCTGTTTACAGAGGCACAAAACTAGTCTGATGTTTGAGATAAATAGAAAAACTGTGATCAAGGATTAAATTTCCTTTCTTTTTTAAAAAGGTTTTTTTCCTCCATTTATTTAGATTTTTTATCGTGAATTATGTGAGGGTTTACGAGATCATCAATTTTACATTCAACAGTTCATGCCATTTAGCGTTCACACGTTCATTCCCAGCCCCTCAATGTACTTTCACTGAGCTCACTCTCTTCCTCTGTTGCTGGTCATCTGTCTTTTTTTCTCAAGCTGTACTTTGTCCTTGGACAAATGCTGCCTTTTCAGCCTTAAATGGTTCATTATTCTAATTTGTGAGTTCATTTACAGACGTGAAGGTTAACGAAAGGTTAACCTTTATGTTCTTACAAACTCAATATATGAGTGTAAATATAAATATACATGAGCGTAAATATAAACATACATGAGCGTAAATATAAACACAAGATAAGTATTACAAAAGGTCAACAGTTATGGAAAACTATTAACTCTCACTGTGTGAAAATTAAATGACAAACAATGCAGAATTATTACATAAATTTGTTGGGTTTTGTCCTTCTTTTAAAAAAGGTACCTGTCTGGGAAGAAATGACATCAGGGGTTCAAGTGGGAAGAGAATGTCCCCAAAATCATGATGGCGGCATACGTGCAGACGTGCCCAACACACTACTGGATGCATGGATGGATTGCAACGAGATGTAAGAGTCCCCAACAAAAATATTTTTTTAAAAAGATACTTTAGGGGCTGAGCCCTGGTGGCGTAGTGGTTGTGCGCGGGACTGCGGCCCACTGGGACGGAGGTTCAATTCCAGCAGTGGGGCTGGGCCTCTTACTCCCACCACCGGAGAGCAGTGATGCCAAAAAAAAAAAAAAAAAAGATACTTTAGGTAGCTAGCACAGAGAAAAGGGCATCTATTGTGCATGTTCGGAGGTTCTAGTTATTGGCCAGGAAAGGGTGGTGCACTGCGCATGCTCAGAGAGGTCCAGGCTGCTAGCCAGCAGGGCCGCACCTGGGTTGGCTCAGTTAGACAAGGTGAATTCAATTCAGCCAATGGGGTCAGCCAGGGTCATCAACCACATCTCCCCGCCAAAAGACTGAAAAGACAGGCACCTGGAGCCAATCTTGTGTCTTATCTAGAGCAGCTTCCTAGCAGGCCGATGGGGGGCGGGGGTGGGGTGGGGGTTGGTGAGGGACCCTGTGAGTGACTGCGTGAATCTGAAACTTCTAGCTTTCGTAAAACTCGTTTGGATCACAAACCAGGCTTCGCCGTAAATTCTTTCTCGCATAGAGCCAAGGACAGAGGTATATATCTCCTCTCCAGAAACCTTACAATACCTCTCAATGTTGATTATGAAATAAGATATACATTCTCTTTATGTCACAATTTCACTTTAATGATTTCACACCAATAAGATTTTAGAATGTACCAAGATTTACAGTTCGCTTAAATTGGCTTTGTTAATAAAAAACCTTTTAAAATTATGTGCTTTAAAAATTACTTTCTTTTTGTGTGTGTGTGTGGCATCACTGCCTTGGTGGGAGTAGGAAGACATCACTGCCTTGCTCCTGGAGAGCTGCTGCTGGATTTGAACCGTAAACCCTGTGGGCTGCAGTCCTGCACACAACCCCTACACCACCACGGCTCAGCCTTGTAAATCTGCTTCTTTTGTTTGGGAGTGGGGGGCATCACTGCCCTCTGGTGGGAGTAGGAGGCCCAGCCTTGCTCCTGGAGAGCTGCTGCTGGATTTGAACTGCCAACCCTGTGGGCCATAGTCCTGCACACAACCACTAGCCACCAGGGCTCAGCTTATTTTATTTCTATAATCAACTATCTTGCCTTTAAAAAAGCAATGATGTAGGTTTTTCTTGATCAACCATTTCTATAAAAACACTTATCTCGGGCTGAGCCCCGGTGGTGTAGTGGTTGTGCGCAGGACTGCGGCCCACTGGGACGGAGGTTCAATTCCAGCAATGGGGCTGGGCCTCCTACTCCCACTGCCGGAGAGCAGTGATGCCAAAAACAAACAAACAAACAAACAAATAAACAAAAAAACCACTTATCTCTAAGAGTTCATGGGGGAGGGCGAAGGGAGGGAAAATATAGGGAGCTGGTACTGGGGGTCTAGTGGAGGGAGGATGTTTTGAGAGTGATGATGGCAACAGTGTGCAAATGTGGTCTGTATACAATTGGCGTATGTATGGATTGTGAGGGGGCTTGTATGAGTCCCCAATAAAATGATTTATTTAAAAAAAAAGGAGAGGGAAAGAGTAGCTTATACCAAGGACTCAAGTAGAAAATATTTGGAAATGAAGATGGCAACATGTGTACAAATATGCTTGATACAAATTATGTATGGAATGTTATAAGAGCTATAAAACCCCAATAAAATCATTTAAAAAGCCCCACTTATTTCTAAGCTTGTCTTTTAGAACTGATTCTAAGGTTTTCCAAAAATTTTCATTTTATTTTATATTTTGTATAATTTATGTTTTCTTAAATAATGTTTAAAAAGACAACTATTTTTTTCTTTTTTCTAAATTAAGACTTATGTTCGGCAAAGAAAAGAATCTTAAAAAAAAACTAATACAAGATCTTATAATATTAAATAAATATATTGAAAATAATTCTTGCCTGTTGAGAGTAGCTTTCTAAATTTCTGTGCTCCTGTTAGCTGTTCATTGGGATTATTAGGAAAAGTCCTCTGCACCATATCGGAGGTTATTAGCTCATCTTCCTCTGGAATGGGCACACTAGAACTGGTCTCTGGATCTCGGGCAGGCTTTCCAGCACACCTTCGTCATTCTGGGCAGAGAGACAGTCCTGCGTTTCAACAACTGCTGTTCCCTTTCTTGTATCCGAGGCTGTATTCCTTCCTCTTTGCTTTGTCTCCGCATCTCTTGGGAATTTAGCACTTCATTCTCATAGCTTTTCATTCTGCAATTACCGTTTCCTGGACTAGCCATGGTGTCCATTAATGTGCTGCCCTGTGGTACCCTGACTTCCCAGTGCCTGGAGGCGGTGACAGTAGCTGCTACCAGCTGGGTCGCCAGTGAGCCTCCAGCTGGAATTGAGCAAGTAGGTTCGATGGCGGTCACCAGCGCCCCTTTCTTGAGACCCCACCAAACACATGTTACATTTTCTTTTAAAAAAAAAAATCATTTTATTTTTTATCTATTTTTTAATTTTTAGATTTTACTGGGGGCTCTTATAGCTCTTATATATATATATATATCACTTGTATTAAGCATATTTGTATACATGTTGCCATCTTCATTTCCAAATATTTTCTACTTGAACTCTTGGTATAAGCTCCTCTTTCCCTCTTGCTTCTAGTTCTTTTTTTTTTTAATTCCAGCTCCCCATATATTCCCCTCTTCCCCATGAACCCCTACTAATTTACAAATTGCTATTACCTTTTCATATCATACAATGCCCTATGTGTCTCTTCACCAGCCCCCCGCCCTGTTGTCCGCAGTCCAGAGAGGAGGTCATATGTAGATCCCTGAAATTAGTCCCCTTTTCTACTCCACCATCCCTCCACCCTCCCAGTATCACCATTCCCCAAAGCTGGTGTGCTTCTTCCATGTGGGCTTGCTTCTGAGCTGGATTGCTGCTTGTTTACTTTCAAGTCTTTAAGACCCCAGATGCTATATCTTTTGATAGCCAGACACCATCAGCTTTCTTCACCACCTTTGCTTATGCACACATTTGTTTTCAGTGATCATGTTGAGGAGGTGCACATCATGGAATGCCAATTTAATAGAACAAAATGTTCTTCCACTGAGGAAGTACTTGAGTATATTTATGTATTTATCAATTATTTTGCCAAGTGCCATGAACCAGGGGCAAATGATATAAAGTTATTTGAAAATAGATGATAGGTTTGTGATTCCTGATTTTGCTTGTCTACCTACCACAGTACAGTACATTTAGGTAAAACTTGAGAGAGGAGATCGTTCCACACACATAATTAGCAACAATTCACGGTGGCTTAGATTTGGGGCTCAGTACTGAGTTGGAGGGTGCTAGAGTGAGAGTCTGTGCTTAAGATAAGAAACTATGTCCTGGGATTAATCAATGTTTGTGGTTCAAGAGCAAGAGACAAGGATAGAATTAGAAAATAAGTGCCATGAGTTAGGAGTCAGGTGTCAGTTTACAGATGGAAGGGCTCTATGTGTAAAACGTTTATGCTTTACAGGTTATGTTTGTAGTTGACTAGGGCCTTATATGTTTAGTGTAGAGTGGTAGGATTTATTAAGCATGTTAAATTTGTAGGGAGAGTCGGGATGTTCAAGGTGAGTGGATGGGAAGGAGCTCTTCAGGTAGGGTACCTGGACCCTGTTCTAGAAGGTGCTCCATGTGCGGTAAGAATGCTCAAGATGTTGAGGTGCAATGATGAATAATTTAAGGATTGGTGATTATCAGTTAATGGTTAAGGTGTTAGATACCACAAGTGATTTTTGTATGTTGAAATACATCCTATAACTTTTTAATATTTATTAATGATAGCATCTATGGCATATTTGGAGTCATCTATTATAAGATCTCTAATTTATAAGAAGAATTTTTATTTATTCTTCTCTTTTTTTAAAGTTTTTTAGGCATCACTGCCCTCTGGTGGTGGGAGTAGGAGGCCTAGCCTTTGCTCCTGTGGAGCTGGAATTGAACCTCCATCCCAGTGGGCTGCAGTCCTGTGCACAACCGCTACGCCACCAGGACTCAGCCCTATTCTTTTTGGAAACAGTTCTTTCTTGTTTTCTTTTATAATTGCTCTAGCTAGAATACATAGTTCAATTTTGAATATCAGTGATGAAAGTGGATGAGAAGGTTGTCCTGTTTTTGAAGTGAGATGATTTTTTTTTCTCTTCACTAAGTGTGACATTTGCTTGGGTCTTTGCATGGTGTATGATGGAGATTATCTTAAACTTGGGCTCTCATGTGAAGGTGGCAATCAGGTGCAAGTGACTATCTTTCAGGGGAAATAGAAATAATTTAGTTCAGTGGATCACAGGATCCAGCAAGAGCAGGGGCTAGATAGTAGTTGAGTCAGTTTGGGGCTGCTCAGAAGGCCCAAGACTGATGGAATCAAAATTAAATTCCAAGAGAAACTGGCTGAGCCCCGGTGGTGTAGTGGTTGTGCGTGGGACTGTGGCCCACTGGGACGGAGGTTAAATTCCAGCAGTGGGGCTGGGCCTCCTACTCCCACCACCGGAGAGCAGTGATGCCAAAAAAAAAAAAAAAGAGAGAGAGAGAGAAACTTACACCCCAACTCTAAGCCAGATTAATGCTGAAAATTCTGGTAACTAGAGACCAGAGTATTTACACAATAAGAATAAATAACATTTTACCTTTTGGCTAAGTTCAATATGATGGATATAGACATGACAATGGTTGTGAAGGAACATTTTTTAACACTTTCTAGGAGGCCAGTTACAAATGTCAGATGACCTTACTTCAAGACAACGGCAAACAAATACTGATTGTGGATCAAGATGCAAAAATTCTTGATTTGACACAAAATATATTCTAAAGAAAATTGAAGTCTTTTCATGTTAAAAACACTACAAATCTAACATAAAACAGGTATAACCCAACACGCTAATATACATTCATGAAACTAAGCAATTCCCACACTGTGTCTCCTATATTGTCCCCTGTATGAGGTATGGGTCAGTGAGTGTTGTGTCTCATAGTGGGGCCGGCCATATGGTCTTCTCTGAGTGGGGATATCACCCTCAAGGCTTGGTGAGCCAGGATGTGGTCCACTCTCTCTCTTTCTCCCCCTTCATTTACTACTGTGTGCTCTGATCAGATATGTCCCTCTCTCTGAGCTGTAGCTTCAATATTGTCATCTGAAGTAAGTTCTTCTGGGGGGATGGGGGACTGTCCATGTAGTTGAAAGTAGGGCTGGATCCTCAGACTTCTCTATCGGTTGACTGCTTCATGCCGATGTGTTGTATTCACATCTGGGAGCACTGGATTGAAGTCTGGTTCCTCTTTCTTGAACCATTTCAAATTTTGTAAAGGAAATATTCATAATCACTTCCTTAACTGGAAAAATGTTTTCATGTCTATATGAAATCTCAAAGGAACCCTGGAGATGTAGTAGATTATATATTGGACTTATAATTCAGAAGGTCAGCCATTTGAACCCAGAAAAAAATGTAGATTTCTGCTTTCATAATTCTACGGCCTCAGAAATGCTAGGAAGAAGTTCTACTATGCTCTGCAGTGTCACTGTGATTTATAATCTTAGATGGTGGCAGTGTTTTCAATTTTTAATTAAAAACCCCACTTTTAAATGAAGTCTCATGACTTTTGTAAGATGACTAAGCCAGGTATAACTGCAACGATTATATTCTTGGGATAAAAAGTTGAGGAAGGAAAAAAAATCACAATACCAGCAAGCAATTTCTCAGTATTACCACAATAAAAGAATGTGTCTAGAATTGTGAAATCATGAAAGAGAAAGCAATTAACACTTTCAGAAGGCAGATAAATGTGAGGAAATTTCTAAGCTTTTGGATAAAACTTGACAAACCAGGCGAGGCCTGGGGTAAAAGCAGACGTCGTCGTTGTTAACGATGAGCCAGATCCCAAGTGTGCAGAGGTCATGTCCAACAGAAGGAAATGCTGTCCGTCCTGCGCTGTATCCACAATGATTGGCATGCTTGAGCACATTGCTGTGTTCACCGTGTCTTGAGTACCTTCGTACCCAGAACTGTGCTGGTGGGTTGGCAGACTGTTCACCAGAGGTTGAAATCCTCCAGCCACTCCTGAGACTCCAAGCTGCTGAATGTGAGGGTGGAAGGTGTACGTTATCCTAAGCTCAAAAAGAGCTTCTTCCCTCAGTAGCAAGAATGCAGGATTCTGCTAGCAGATTGCTCAGCTAATGACTGCTGCTCCACTTTTCTCCATGTGGATAGACTTCCCCTTTGCCAATTAAGGAACTCATTGTTGCCAAATCTTCCAAATGAAATTCTAGAGAAGATGGCTCTACTGTTCCAGGTCCAGTCATGTCCCTAATGCTGCTATGGGAAAATTGTAAATTATAGACCACACTTCAGGGTACTGACTTTTGAAGTATTTCTCTTTCACTGGGTTCTGGTTCCTAGACTATCAAGCTACCTGACTAAGAGTGGGCGGTCATGACATGACTATGGTAATTAGAAAGTGGGATAGATGTTCATCTCAGAAGCAAGGAAAAACCCAGTGATTGGCATACCTTTTAATAAAGTGATAACATCTTAATGCTAAGTGAACCTTTGTGCACAATAAGATCCAATTCCAAACTTTCAGAGATAAACGCAAATGGTATATATTGAAAAGAGAAATCAGTGTGTGATTCTTATCTTGTTTTCCCATTTGACCGTGTGTGATTTATATCACCTCTTTCCATATGATCTGAAAAGGTTCAAGATGAAAATACTTATTTTC
>PVJH01047999.1:0-11014 GCA_004026705.1 Nesogale talazaci | reverse complement strand
AGGTGCGGATGGTTTCGTTTGGGATTCTGCTTTTTCTTGCAGTTACCCAGTGAGTCTATTTTTATTTCATGATTATTTACTTAGCCCTGATATCTCATTATTCAAAAGTTGCATTTTAAAAATAGAAAACATTCTCATATGCAGAAAAACAACTGTCTATTCTGGTGGGGAAAAGATCTTTTCAGGCGTCCCAAGCATCGATGTTCTCATGAAACTCAAGAATAGATTTTACAATAAGACTCAGATCAAATGAAGTCCCTAGAAATGATTGTGAAGTGTACACTCAAGTCTGAACGGTAGGTGGTTTGAACTCACACAGTGTTATTTTAGGAGGCAGGATTGATGATTTCATCCTTTTTGATGATCTCACACTTCTTGGTCCTGTGCCATCCTCACAATCATCCCCATGCCTGAGCCCACTGATGGAGCCACTGGGTCAATCAGTCTCTTTGAGAGAGTTTTTCTTTGTCACCACCCCTCAACTTTATCGAATATAATGTCCTTTCCCAGGGACTGGTCTCTCCTAAGAGTATGCCTCAAGTGTGTAAGACAAAGTCTTGCCTTCTGGCTGTAAAGAGAACTCTGGATTTACTTCTTCCAAAACAGATGTTTGTCCTTTTAGAAGTCCATAGCAATTACAATAGTCTTCTCCAGGAACACAATTCAAATGTATTTATGAAATTGATGGTCATCTTAGCAACAGTAACTCTGCTCAACTTTAAATAAACACAATTACCGAATGGGGTCTCTGGTGATTTGTCCTTAAGACACCAAGGTGAGATTATAATTTCCAACCTCCATATTGAAATGATACCTTTCCTTATTTTTAATGGAGTTTGAATGATCCCAGCTCACAGAAAAGCTGATTGAAGAGCATCTAAAGAAATCACAAATGAAGGACTGTCTGTGATGGTCTGTGACTCTCACCAGATCTGGTTCAAAACCTACATCTGCAGCTGGGACAGGAAATCACAGGACAAGAGAGAATACAGCGAACAATTGAGTAGGTTGAGGCATGTCGAGACCTTCATGTCTGAATCCCTGAGCTATCGCATCTGCGTGCTGCTACCAAGAAGAAAATAACATAAATATGTCCCATGCACTTTTGAATAAAGGTCAATATTCCAATAAATATTACACCCACTTATAAAGAGTTTAAATACAAACGCATTGTGAGGCTTCATCTGATGAAGTAAGTGGAGATGTGCATGTCAGTGTCACCTTTGTAATAGAGGGGAGAATAGGGTTCTCTGGGAATTGAATGTTGAGTGAGCTCTCAGGAGAACATAGTCCTCCACCTGTGCTTTCCATTCACCAACCCTGTGATCCTCTTCATCGAGGCTGAAGTTGATGCTAAAAGAATTGGTTAAAGAGGGAGAAAACTCAAAAAGCAGGATTGTTTTAGGAATAAAGTCCTTGATGCTCACTTCCCAGGAATTTACAGACTTATAAAACATCCATCATGTCCCTTTCTCCAATGTCTCAAGTAAATTGATTATATATACATATACATGTATACGTGCACACACATATATTTCAAAGTTTGATGATCCAATTGGAATCTAGAGTGCATACCAAGTTTTCAAGTTGGAGGATCATTAGAATTTATAAATCACACCGAATTTTTTTAAATGAATCATTTTATTGGGTTCTCACATACCTCCCCTCATGATCAATACATACATCAATTGTATGCAGATCTCATTTGCACATTTGTTGCCATCATCACTCTCAAAATACCCTCCCTCCATTCAGGGCCCCAGCTCCACCTCCCCATATTTCCCTTCCTCCCTCTGCCCCATGAACTTTTGATAATTTACAAATTGCTATTTCATGTTGTATACTGTGCAATGTGTCCCTTCACTCACTTCCTTGTTGGCCATGCCCCACAGAGGAGGTTATATGTAGAACCCTGAAATTAGTTCCCCCTTTCTACTCTACCATCCCTCCACCCCCCAAGTATCACCACTCCTGTGTTAGTCTGGGTAGACCAGAGGAACAAATTTCATAGACACGCATATAGATACAAGAAAAGGTTTATGTATATAAGAGGGACAGGACATTGAGAAAACATCCCAGCCCAGTACAGTTCAAAGTCATAAGTCCGATATTAACCCATTTGTCCGAAATGAGTCTATAGTCTCCTTCCAACTCACAAACTCACAGGTCAGGGGGTGAAGAATCCCGGCGCTGGCAGGGGTCTCCACATGGCTCCTCGCTTCCAGGGCTCAGGGTCCATCAACAGCAAAAGCAACTCATAACTGGCAGAGGTCTCCAAGTGGCCGCCCCAGCTTCAGAGGTCTGGTTCCATCAGGGCAAAGCTATGTGGTCTCTTCGCCGACTCCTCCAGCTTCTCAGACGCTGCCATCTTGTTTTCTCCATGATTAATCGTCTCTGAGACTAACTCCCAACAACTGGGGAAGATAGCTTTTCATCTTCACGAGGAAAATATTGCGAGATTTCCCAGAAGTCTCAGGAGAAAGCCATGCCCACACAGAAGCCTCATTGGCTACTAAATGGCTATCTCCAGATTAACAGGCTAGACTCCACCCCTACTTTTCAATCATAAAATTAACATAAGCACATGACTACCATAACTCCCATCACTCGTCCTGAGGGAATAACTATCCTATGTTCCCCATGTTTCTGTCCCAGTGAACATCCCCTGTTCTATTCAGGCTTGTCTGGTAGAACCAGAAGCATGATAGTGGGTGTGAGGAAGCATTTGAGAACTAGAGGAAAGATGCATATTTCATTGTTACTACATTATTTTAACTGGCTCTCTGCAACCCCTCTGTAAGAGGATGTCACTTCACCTATTGATGGGCCTTGGGTCACCAATCTGTACTCCCCCTTATTTATAATGATATAATTTTAGTTCTCTAATGCCTAACACTGGATCCCTTCAACACCTCTTGGTCACACAGGCTGGTGTGCTTCTTCCATATGGGCTTTGTTGCTTCTGAGCTGGATGGCTGTTTGTTTGCTTTCAAGCCCCCGTCATTTTTTCCCCCGAAGCTTTCCTTTGGAAAGCTTCTGGCTCTGTCCTTGCTGCATTCATTTAAAGCAAGCCATTTTCACTTTTATACATCTCCTTTCTTTGTCTTTCAGCATGAATGATGTTGATTACATGCTTCATTTGGCTGAGTGTGTTTTTCAGCATGAAGATATCCCTGTCTTATAGAGTCACTATGATTTGGAATCACCTTAATAACAGTGAGCTTCAGACTGGTGTGATCACAAAGAAGATGATGGAGTCAAACATTCCCTTTTCAGTTTTTGAGACGACTGGGGCTTCCAATATGAGGAATATCTCATCAATTTGCAGGTAAAATATCAAACCTAGTGAAAACACATTATGTCATGTACAGGGTTCTGTAGGATCCAGAGCCCTTGTCCATTGGCATGAATTTCCTGTGGAAATTCTTCTGTAAAGCGGTTACCTCTCTCTGGTAGTGTCCGGATTCCCAACATGGGAATCCAGACTGAGTCTTCCATTACTTGTTAGCAGTGGTTATTTTCCTCTTCTTAGTTGTCCTAGATTTGGTCCCAGGATTGCTGACTCCCTCACAGATTCTCAACCTAATCTTTGCTGTCTCTGGTGACTGCTGGATGCCAGAGCTGGATCTGCCAAAACATGCAGATGAGGTGGGAGTTGTGAGCAACAGATTTTAGTGGCAGAAAACGGCCTCCAATTATGGAGTTGACTCTCAAGTGACAGAAAGTTTCTAAAAATCAGTTATCTTACATCAGAGCTCATAACACCAAGGGCACCGCTGTCCATGCATGTGGGAGAGAAGCAGGGAAAGGCCTCAGAACATCCCAAACACAAATGTCCCTGCGTTCATGGCATTGGTCTATAGTGAGAATGTGGGCTGTGGAAAGCACGGCTGCTCTATTTCTGCAATGGGGGAGACCTGGGAGCAAGAGTTTCCTGTTAGAGTCTAGGGTTTCCATTCCCTCTACAACATTTCCTCCAAGAATGCCCTCTTCTTAAATGTTATTACAAAGCCCCACATATATTACAAATTTCATTCATATATAGATTTTATGCACACACAAAATTGTATGTGTGCATACATATCTGTTATATATAAATACAGTTTGAATCATTGATAGCTATGACACATATTCCATGCTTTTTATACCCTGGATGGCGATATTGGACTGAACAATAATGAACACACAACATAGCAAAATGTTGGACTCAACTGACCTGAGCTTAGTGGTGAAGTCATAGCCACAGACATCTGTGTAATGAAGAAACACAACTCCGAGATTAATTACCTCAGTTTCCATCTACAGTAACTAGAAAAGATAAGCATTTAAGATGTCAGGTTGGCAGTGAAGGGGGTGGAGTAGGAACTAATAAATATAGAATTTCCCATAAATGAAGTAGATGACACACAGTAAGTAATCTAATTAAGTGAAAGCAGAGAAGATGAATTAAAGTGATAAAGATCCAGTTTTCTGGCTCATGATGAAAGAAACGGGACCAGAATTTCCCAGATCAGAAACCTGAGAAGAGATAGCATTCCACAGGTTTTATGGACATGTTTTATGAACAGCTTCATAGACACAGCTCAAAGCATATTACTGAATCAGGGAAATTCCTTGAAAGGCAAAGAAAAAGTTAAATACTGTCCTTATCTTCATGTGTTTCCAGCTTTTAAGGGGATGTATTGTGAACTCAACTGTGGAACTCTAATACTTTTGAATATGTCATATAAAGCTTATAAATTGAAAATTACTTCAGAAATGTATAACAAAGCAATGCTTGATACAGAACCTGTTTCAGGGCTCTGTTCTTCTATGAGAATGCTTGTGTTTCTCTGAGTCTGAGGGAGAATCACTGATCATAATCTCTACTCATCTCTACTTTAAATATCAGGGAAGATTCAAATGCAGCTTTCTGTCTGATGACAAACCAGGCACAGCCTCTGATGTGAGAGATCTCAGAGGAGAGTCTCAGTTTCTGGGGTCTCTGCTGTTACCATTTTGTGTGCAGAAGCTAGTCCAGAGGACACATCATGAATTTTGCAGCAACCATGGCTTTCATTTTGACTCTATTACGTGGTAATTGTTGGGTACCCTGCTGTGCGTGTGCATAAAGGTGATTGCTTTAGTTTGTATGTGTGCCCTCTAATCGCAGTGCATGTTTGCAGATGTGAGGTTTGAGGTGCAGCTGGGAGAATCTGGGGGCGATGTGAGTGAACCTGGTGGGTCTCTGAGACTCACCTGTGCAGCCTCTGGATTCACCATCAATAGCCGTGGGATGAATTGGTTCAGTCAGACTCAAGGAAATGACCTGCGTTGGGCCTCAGGTATTAATAGTGTTGGTGGTACAGAATACACTGACTCTGTGAAGGGCCAATTCACCATCTCCAGAGACAACTGCAACAACCCACTCTATCTTCAGATGAACAGCCTGATAGCTGAGACACAGCCGTGTCTTACTGTGCAAGAGACATAGAGAGTGGAAGTCAGTGAGAGCCCAGGCACAAACCTCCCTCACAGGTAGGACACTGGTCTCTAGGGGGCGCTCAGGACCCACAGAGCACAGGACTCAGATACAAGAGCAGGTGCAGCTGGAGCTTTGAGGCTGGTTTCCTGTGTTGATCTCTGGATTCTTCTAAATTCCACAGTTTCCCTTAGGCATTTCACCCTAATTGAAAAAATGATAACTCTGTGCATCCTCCTGTTATCTGTCAGTCCACTCAGTACATGGTCAATAATATGCAAACAGTTCCAAAATCAAACAATCTGTGAGTTTGGTTAATCAATTAAAGACTGAGATCCCTGCAGTTAGCAAGGCATCACATTTAAACACAAACAGAGAGGCAGACTTTGGTTGTAAATACTCAAATTTCAGGTGAGCCAAAGTCCCTTGGTAAAGAATAGTTAAAACTGTCTATGCTCCTCCCTAAAATGTAAGGACCTGAATGGACCCCATTTAATCCAGAGTGCCTTTGTGTCTCAAACTTATATTTTGGTTCAGAATCTGAACTGGTTTGGCCATCCTATTTTCACTTTGCCCTGTCTATTGAACAACTCTTTCCTACTCTGCTCTGACGTATGAAGTCATCACACTTGACTGGTTTTGCAGTCTTCTGAACATTCTCTGCCAAGCAAAGAGGTCTCTCTTGACAATCTTGCATTTCTTAGAGGCTACAGAGTTAAAACCTTGTCTTGTGTGGGAACCACCTTTTACTAGTTGGCAACTTCATCCCTGAAACAGGACGGCACTTCAATCATGTTACTCACACTGAGGTTTTCCTTCGCCATCAGGCACTGGGATGTAGTGATTGTGTTGTGTGTCAGAACGGCGGGGTTTGTGATGATCATGGCCAAGGTGGGGAAAGACCTGGCTGATTAACATGAGTAGGAGACCAATGCCTACTGGAGACTTCCTGCCAGAGGCCTCAGGCATATGTGCAAAATAAAATATAGAGACAGAATTGAAGGAAAGCAGCCTGACCTTAGGAATGTGGTCTGAAGTGCACCCAGGTCCACATGAGCCATTTCCTCAAGCACCCATGAGTTCCTCTTGGACACTGCAAATATTCACAGGGTCCAGAGACTTCAGGGAATATACTCAAGGGAGGAATGGGTGGAAAATGGCACTAAATGGTGTCTTGGGAGAGGTGGGTATTTGAGGCATCATCAACCCACAACTCCTTGAGACCAGTCACATTCATCCTTCAGAAACATATTTACCACATATGAAAATTACCAAGGACTTTAAGGACGTTGAATAAGTGACATCAGTGTATAAAAATGAAATGTGATTTGGAGAGTGTGAGGTACTGAAGACACTGTGGGGTGCACCTGGTGGTTTCAAGGAACTCTGTATTGCTCAGGCTCTGATGCAAAATATATATGGGAGCCTCAGTCAGGGCAGGAGCAATGAGGGGCTGGAAGGGGTGGCCACTGTGTTAAAAAATGCTGGGCTGTCCTGTGACCATTCACAGACACCTGCTAGGAAAAATGCTTTCTCACTGCAGACTAACAAACAGACGGGTTCAAAAGAAGAACTTCCCTACAATGGCCTGAGAAGAAACAAAAAGCCTCTGTTGATAAGCACAGGGCTCCCTCCTATGCAAATCATTCTTCTGGCACTTGTTTAAAATTCCTCTTTTGGGCACTGAAGGCAATTAGGTCTCTTCTGACAGGGCTGTGAGTCCCTTGGGAAAGCAGAGCTGTGGTCTCAAGATGCTATTGCTGTGTGTTCTCCTGTGTCTGGTGACAGTTCCCCAAGGTGAGGGTCTCAGAGATCAGTGTGAAATCTGGGGATGGCTTGACTTCAGGGGACTGAGAGAGACCAATGATCTTTATTTACAGGCGTCCTGTCTCAGATGCAGCTTCAGGAGTCCAGGCCAGGATTGGTGAAACCATCCCAGAAGCTGTCCCTCACCTGCACGGTCTCCGGTTACTCCATCACCAGTAGTTACTTCTACGGGAGCTGGATCCGCCAGTCCTCTGGGAAGGGGCTGCAGTGGATGGGATACATCAATTATAATGGTGGTACAGCTTATAACCCATCCTTCCAAAGCCGACTTTCCATCACCAGAGACACATCGAAGAACCAGTTCTCCCTACAGCTGAGCTCCCTGACTGCTGAGGACACCGCCGTGTATTACTGTGCAGGGAGCACAGTGAGGGGAAGTCAGTGTGAGCCTGGACACAAACCTCCCTTGCACAGCAGACATTGGGCAGCAGGGGGCGTGCAGGGTCCACTGAGCACAGACAGCACAGATGAGTGACAGGATTTCCTGTTGGAGTTAAGGCTTCCCCTGTGAGCTCTCAGCATCCCCAGGGACAGTGTTGCCTTTTCTGTTTAAATTTTTTCTGTCTAAATTTTGTTATGTATAAATTTTCTCCTGCTCAATGCATCCTTGAAAGGAGCAACTAACATCCTCTGAAGTAGAACTAGAAAAACCACCATGACACTGTATTATGATCTTTATTACATCTTTTTCTCTCTTGACAAACGGAACACCATAGGCATTTTCATTCTACTTGTCACTTGGAAACTGTTGACATTGACAGGGAAAGCAGGATTCTGGGGCCCACAGTGGGGGTGGGACAAAAGGAAGCTGATGCCAAGGAGTTCAAGAAGGAAGAGGGTGTTTAGAAACCAGTTTTGGTAGCAATTGTACAATAAAGCTTGATGCATTTGAACTACAAATTGATATTATTAGCTACAAATGAAAGGATTTGGGAGGGAAAATATCAAATAAATACTATAGCATTGCCAGCAATTTTTAAAATTCAAATTTATGGTCTACATCTAATCTATTTTCCAGTTCAATATTTTAACTAGTTTTTGAAGTGTTTTGTGTCAACCAGACATTCCATCGGTTTCTTCTTATGTATGAAAAATATTCTTTGTTTTTAAATTTATTTTTCTCACATTACATGTATATACAACAAAGTATTTTCAACATCCTTCTCATGCATAATTTGGTGGCATTAGATTATCATGTTAAAAAATTGCCAAGAGGGATAAAATTTCCTATCACACACATCACAGAAACCCACTAAAAATAATTCTGACTTGATAACATCCTTCTTAACATGGAATAAATAACTCTATTACTTTCTTACTTCAATTATTTTGAATAGAAATCTGTTTTAAGTATCATTCTCTTCCTGTGGAAAAAATGAAGCCAAAACTCTGCTTGACACTTCCAATGTCTTTCAGGTAGATTTCTTTCTTTTCGTTCAGAATTCTTTCTTAATCAATATTTATTATGGGATATATTTCAATATTGTATTATATAAATACTTGTATCTATAGATCATACTTCCTTCCATTTCAGAATTTTTGCAAGTTTGGCACTCTCTACTTCCAAAGTTTTTGACAGTGAGGGAGAGTCAGTGTGAGTCCAGACATAAAACTATCCTCAGGGAGAAAGCTGACCTGCAGGGATGCTAAGGAGCCTCCAGCTCTGGACCAAGTGAAGAAGGAAGAGAGGACAGGAGCCTGGACAAGGACTGCAGGGCCTGGTCAGCGAGAACTCCTGTGCTGACCACTGTGGTAGCTCTAATGTGCAAGGCAGGAAACCTGCAGAGACAGCTCCAGCTAACACTCCTGACCAGGAATCTGTAAGCTTAAGGACAGAGGAAATGTTACTGTGTGACACACAGAAATTGGAAGACAGTGGGAGCCCAGGAAACATCTCTCCTGTATGTAATGGATGCTGTCAATGAGGGATCTCTGTTTACAATGAGCCCAACACCCACCCCAAGTACTAATTCATGGGAGGAAACTAAGCTTCTTATTATTCCTGTGTTTTTTTTTTACCCTCATACATGTTGTTTGGAAACCTTTTAATTCCAACTCTAAATATAGAAGAAAACATTGAAATAACTTTTCACTGTTTCCAAATATTGTGAAATGTGATAGAGGAAAGAATAATTTGAGATGACATGCATTTTTTCCCTACGTGTTCATGTGTATGAAAAATTCAGGTTGATCTGGTGTTGATTCCAAAACATGGTGATGATAGATATTATCTTTAATTTCAATTGATCATTTGCGTACTTTTGATGGTAATGAACATAAAGTTACATTGAACATGAAATCTGCACAGGTGTTCATATGATTGGTAAAGACCTCAGACAGAGGACTGTGCTATCACAAGGATGTCACCAGCAACACTTTTCACATGTGAGTCCCCCAGATAATGGCGCCATTCAGTCCTTTCACCTTTACAGCCAAGTGGTCCTCTCACGTGCAAATACCAGTCCCATGAAACCATATCATGCATGATTTAAATTCATATTCCTTATCACCCTGGAGAGCATTTTCTGGGTAACATGAATCTTATCCACATGAACATGAGTTGCATGTGGGTTTTCGTCTTTCTGGTGGCAGCTTCAGGAGGTGAGTGCTTCAGGGCTTCATACATGAAGTCTGGGGGTGCAGCATCTGAGCACAAGGCTCTCTGTTTTTCTTTATCACCAGGTGTCTTGGCCCAGGTGCAGCTCCAAGACTGCTTGGACTGTCCTTGGACTGCTGAAGCCCGCACAGACCCTGTCTCACACCTGTGCTGTCTCTGGATACTCTTTAACCAGCTATGATGTGCACTGGATCCGCCAGACTCCAGGAAAGGGAGTGGAGTGGGTTGGTGTAATATGACATAATGGGGGCACAAGGTGTAATCCAGTTCTCCAATTCCAAGTCAGTATCACCAGGGATGTTCATGTTTCTTTAAAACTTACCTCTGTGCACCCTGAGGACATAGTCATGTATTACTGTGCTGTACAGTGAGGGATGTCAGTGCGGGCCCAGACACCAACCTCCCTACAACAGACTATGGTTTCAGCATATGCAAGAAAGAGAAGTCAGTGATGTTTTCCTCTGAAAAGCTGTGGTTTCCCCCCACTTTGTCAGCATCTCTTCAGGGACCACCAAGCACAGACTCTAGGGAATCTTCATGTATCTGAAAATGCCTTCTTTTCATCAGAAGTGGCTTTGTCTGTGTTTCACCATCTATCCAAAGGCAGGATTACAGAAATACTAGTATGCATTGATGAGATCTCAGTTTACAATTCAGGATACCAACTACTGCTGCTTGCTGTCAAGGTTAGAGCTTTTCCAAGGAACCAAACACACTGCCCTTGGGTTGATTATAATTTTGGGGGACGCCCCTATGAGATTCCGGGGCTATAACTGGTTGTGGGAGACAAAAACCCTGTCTTTCCTCCTTGAGAGGCTGATGGTTTCACACTGACGGGTTCATGCAGATCTCAGCCCAGCACATAACCACTAAACCACCAGCCTCGTTGTAAAACATCGATGCATCAAAATATTCTCACGTGAGCCCCACATTTTCTCCAAGCCAGCAGATGGACATCCACAGTTCTCTTTTCAGTGAAGGTTCACAAATGTGCACTACGTCATTATTTTAACTTAGAATGACATGGATAATGTTGTTGATATTGTTAGGTACCCTGAAATTGGCTCCAGCTCCCAGAGATCCTATGTGCCATAGGATGAAACGCTGCC
>PVJH01047998.1:0-11013 GCA_004026705.1 Nesogale talazaci | reverse complement strand
TCCCACAACCACCAGAGGGCAGTGATGTCCCCTCCTAAAAAAGAATACTTTGTTCTATTAAATTGGCATTCCATGATGCTCACTACCCAGAAAATGCTTTTCTTATGCCCATTCTTTTTTTTTCTCCTTATGCCCCTTCTTTTTGCATGAGAAATCCAAGGCTCAGAGCGCTAGTGCAGTTTGTCAATGACCAGACAGCTAGCTCCGTGGTGGTCGCGCTGGCGGTGAGCCCACGTGATCTGGCTTCAGCATCTGATCATTGTGTCGCAGAATGATAGACCGGCGTTCCAGGGAAAGGAACACGGCCACAGAGTGGACGCTGACTCACAGCAATCCCATGGGACAGGGAGTAGAAAGCCCCATCTTTCTCCCCAGGAGTGTGGCTGGTGGAGGTTTTGAACTGCAGATCTTGCAGTGGGCGGCCCAGTGTGTAACCAGGACCTCATGAGTAGAAATGCCACATTCTGAGAGGCTACATTCATACTGGGTGTTCAACAAGCCGCAGTTCATTGACTCTCTCACATAGCTTGTCAGAGTCGGCATCACAGCGATGAAGAGACTGGGAGGCAGGGAGCTGAATTTCTTACTGTGGGTCTCATGGTTCATAAATTGCTTCCCTACAATTGAAACCCTGATCTTCTGGGTCCAAAGCTCATGGTTTAGATTTTTCACTGTACATATTCTTAGTAAATGTTTAAATATTGAAAAGAACATGCCAAAAACATATTTCAAAAAAAAACGGTTTGATAAAAGTGGTTTATAAAACCATTCATTGATAATTGCCAGGTTATTAATTAATTTTCCTATCGCGGTAACCTTTGTAAGCCTTCAGAATTGGGGGGGGGGGGAGCTGATCTAGGGACTCACTAGAAAGTACAGGTCTAGAAAAGAACAATGGAATCTTTCTACAAATATGTTGGATAGGGGCTAAGCCCTGGTGGCGTGGTTGTGCGCGGGACTGCGGCCCACTGGGACGGAGGTTCAGTTCCAGCAGTGGGGCTGGGCCTCCTACTCCCACCACCGGAGAGCAGTGATGCCCGCCCCCCCACCAAAAAAAAGATATAGTATCTACAGGGAAGTGAGTGTTGGGACACATTGTACAGTGTACAGGATGAGAAAATAATTTGTAAATTACTAAGGGTTCAAGGGGAAGTGGGGGAGGAAGGGTAATATAGGGAGCTGATAATGGGGGCCTGGAGGGAGGGAGAATGTTTTGAGAGTGATGATGGCAATGGGTGTGTAAAGGTGGCCTGCATACAACTGATGTTGTTAGGGATTGTGATGGGAGTTGTATGGGCCCCCCAATAAAATGATTCATTAAAAAAAAGGGGGGAGGGGAAAGGGTAGGTTGGTTTTTTTTTGTTTGTTTGTTTTTTAAGAGGAGCTCGTACCAAGGGCTCAAGTGGAAAATGTTGGGAAATGTAATGTGTGCAAATGTGCTTGATACAAATGATGTACTGAATGTGGTAGTAGCTGTAAGAACCCCCAATAAAATTAAAAAAAAAAAAGATAGTGTCTGAGGTCTTAAAGGCTTGAGGATGATCAAATGGAGCAACAAAGCCCACCATATAAGAAGCAACCACCTGTGTGGACCATGAGATGTGGAAAGAACCAGATATCAGCCATCAAAGAAACAAAAATCATATCGTTATGGGCTGAACCCTGGTGACATAGTGGTTGTGTGTGGGACTGTGGCCCACAGGGTTGGTGGTTCAAATCCAGCAGCAGCTTTCCAGGAACAAGGCTGGGCCTCCCACTCCCACAAAGGGGCAGTGATGCCCCCAAACAAAAAATCATGTCATTATGTGCCCACCCTCCCTACATGATCGCTGAGGACAAAAGGGTGCAGAGGCAGACCATGTGGAGGAAACTGATGGCACTCAGCCGCAAACGATAAAATAGCTGGGATCTTAAAAGCTTGAAGGTGAACCAGAGGTCGAAGGGAGCAGATATCAAACATCAAAGAACAAGAATCACATCAATAAGAATGAGGGAGAGGGCTGAGCCCCAGTGGCGTAGTGGTTGTGCGCGGGACTGCGACCCACTGGGACGGAGGTTCAATTCCAGCAGTGGGGCTGGGCCTCCTACTCCCACCACCGGAGAGCAGTGATGCCCCCCCCCCAAAAAAAAAAAAAGAATGAGGGAGAGAGCAGGGTGGGGAACCAAGGCCCACTTGTGGGCAATTGGACATCTCCTTACGGGGAGGAGATGGGCCAGTCAAAGTGAGATAGCGATGAAGCATACAACTTTCCTCTAGTTCCTGAAGACTTCCTCCCCCAACTATCATGGTCCAACTCTACCTTACAAATGCAGCTGGACTGGAGAAGGTACACTGGCAGAGATGGGATCTGGGAATACAGGGAACCCGGGGCAGGACCAGGGGTGAGAGTGGATTTGCCGGATGGGAGGAGGGAAGGTGGGGTAGAGAGAGGGAGCCAATTGTGGGGATCTACAGATGGCCTCCTATCGAGAGAACGGACATTGAGAGGAGTGGGCGAGGGGAGAGGTTGGGCAGTGTAAGATATGACAAAACAATAATAAGTTATAATGATGACTGAGGGGGGGTGAACAGGGATGGAGGGGGGAAGGATGGGAGGCTGATATCAGGAGGCCGGGTGGAAAAGCGAATAGTTGGAGAATGTTAACAAAAGCAGGTATGTGAAGGTGCTTGGTACAGTATATGTAACTATGTATTGTGAAAAAGCGATGTACGACCCTCCAATGAAATGATTAAAGGGGAAAAAAACCATTTTAGATGAATTGGCTTTAAAATAAGATATCCCACCCCAGATGCACATAAGCATGTACATATGTAAATATATTAATATATAATAGCGCTAATGGGGCTGAGCCCCGGTGGCGTAAGTGGTTGAGTGCGGAGCTGCAGCCCACGGGCTTGGCGGTTCAAATCCAGCGGCGGCTGGGTAGCGCCCACGACCACCAGAGGCAGTGATGCCCACCAAAAAAAAAAAAAATAGAGCTAGTAGCTAATTCTGGCTCACTCACGACTACCATATTAAATCTGAAAATAGACTGTGTATTAGATATGAAACTTCTATATTTTAATGTAATAAATACAAACACTGAGTTAACATCAAAATTTAAAACAACATACACATAAAAGGAACTCACGGCCAGCGAGTCACTATCTAGAACCAGAGAACATGATCATCACTTGGTATTCTCATTGAATCATTACTTACCAGAACAAGTATTTGGCTTCTGAGAAACTGCCTCCCTTGACTAAAGCTGCTATCAAGTATCCCTAAAGAAGTAAGAATTTGGTTGCATTTCCACAAGGCATACAGTTTACCCTGTAGCCCCAGACCTACCCAGCCCAGGGGGGAGCCCTGCATGTAGAGAAGGTCAGGGCGTTGGGCAGACTAAGGCTGAGCTGTCTCCCTGCCCCGCCCCCCTTCTGCTCCTGGAGAGAGTTGCAGTCATGGAAACCCACAGGGGTGGTTCTGTTCTGCCGGGCCTATGAGGTTACGGTGAGTGAGCATGGAGTCTAGACTAGTGGGTTTGGTTGTTTGGTTTACCACTAGGCTCGGAGCTGCAAGATGCAGTGCGGGCCCTGGAGTTTGGGGTTGGAACTCTATTTTAACTCTGTTTGCTTCTAATTCATTAATGCAACTCTTTTGAAAGGCCTACATGTAGAATCTGACATTCTTACAAATGAGCAGATGTGACCTGCTTGCAGATAAGAAAAATCCCTTTGATTTACTGCTCTTTAAAATTGAGTTTTAAATAAATAAAACTGAGTTAACCCCCCCCCCCGCCCCATCCCTTTATTGACTAAAATATGATTAAGGTAATAAATGATCTTATAATACCCTCCGACTCCTCATTGTTTTGATCTCAATTGTGATTTAATAAAGCTTTCATTTTAAACATTGGGATCTTTTAACTTAAGTAATGATGTTGAATTAATTAAGAGGCTTTCAAAGGCACCACATTAACAAAAGGAAGCTAGAACCTGTATGATCATTTCCATTTCTGATTTGAACATATATGTATATATATAAACTGTAGTGACTCAGAATAGAATGAGACCTCCTTCATTGGATAAAAAGGTATCTTTCATAAATGTACATGAAAATTCATACTCAGAGGCAAGATGTTAAAAAACATTCTCTCTCAAATCAGAACCAGGGGAAGAATACTCATTATTATCATTTTGATCCAATATTATTGTGTCTTGTTGCTAATACTTATAAAATTCAAATTTATTGTGCCTTAATTCCTAAGACAAACAGGAAAAAAATTAGAAGCACACAAACTGGACTAGGAAAGAATCTACAAAGAGCTATTCCGATTGCAAACACTGTAGTGTTACAAAACCAACATACAAAAAAGCCTTTCCCAACAATCGAAAATGTTTTTTTTTTTTTAAGGCACTATTCTAGGCCTTCACCTAATCCACATTTTTTTTAAAGTTAATAAATAAAATAAAAAGATACCATTCCCAGTACCAACTACTATTACCAGGCTATCTATCCTGGGTAATGAGTCTAGCAAAAGACCTGCATGGCCTTCATTGAGGAAACGATAAGTCATGCCGGAGGACATCAAAGATGAGTCCGTTAATGTAATATAGAAGATGTTTGAGGAATAGAAAGCACAAAAATAAGAATTTGGCTTTTTCCAAATGTATTAAGTCAATACGGTTTCCATCAAAATTCCAGTAGATTTTCTTTCTGGAAGGAACTTGACCAGCTTGATCTAACTTTGAAATCAGAGTGAAGAGTCAAGACATAAAGATAGCATTTTAAGTTCACACACAGTGGTGGTAAATAAGATCATCTTTAAAAAGAATGAAGGAGGGCTCAGCCCCGGTGGCGTTGTGGTTGTGCGCAGGACTGCGGCCCACTGGGATGGAGGTTCAATTCCAGCAGTGGGGCTGGGCCTCCTCCTCCCACTGCCGGAGAGCGGTGATGCCAAAAAAAAAAAAAAAAGAATGAAGGAAACCAAAGCCTAAGTGAAGCTATCAGTCCTCAGGACTCAGACCCTACGAACCATGACTTTTTCCATCCTGAGACCAGCAGAAATAGATGGTGCCCAACTCCCATGATTGGCCATTCTGATCGGGAGCACAAGAGATGGATGCTGACAGACTGGGACAAAATGTGGAGCAGAACTCAGAGTCTTAAATATGCCAGACCAACAGAGGCTGGATGACTCATCGAGAGAGTCAATTTGAGGTGCTCTAACCTTTGAACCCAAACTACTCCTTGGAGTAATCTTTTACCTAAACAACAGATTGGCCTATAAAACAATGCTTTAAATGGCACTAGATACAAGGCAGAGAAGACTCGGTTCTCCTTATTTTTGCTAAGGAGGACAAAAGAGAAAAACACACTAGGGAATTATATATGAAAGAAACGTAAGGCATGCCTGAAGGTAGAGAGAAGACAGGCAAGTGAGAGACCTTGGAACCTGAGGAATGACAAGAAGGTGAGTTCTCTCTTCTACACCCTAGACTGGGTACGAGAGAAGATAGTAATCTGATGAGGATCAGACAAAACAACAACAACAAAGAACTTGCTCATGCTAGTCAAAGGGACAGCCTAACAAAAGGCATAATGTTTGACAATACCTGCCTTTCTGTCCCAGACCCACTCCTAGTCACCAAGGTAGAATGCAAAGTCTGGCTTCTGTGGCACATGGTGGAGCCTTTTCAGATGGTGTCCTGGAGCTTTTTCTACCTGCTGACATGGCGTGAGAGCAGATCTACTGTATTAGACTGAGTTTCCTAGGAAAACAAAACAGTATCAACTCATAGATGTCAAGAAAGAACTTACATCAAGAAAGAATTTTATAAGAAGAAAGTAGGTCCACCCAGTCTAACTCAAGTCCATGGGTCAGACGCTAGCTGGAGACCCTGAGACTCACATGGCTGTAGGCGGAAGCTGGGCGACCACCAGCTGGTGGACCCTAAATCTGCATAACATGGCAGGTGTGCAACAGGCCCCAGAGTCACCACGGCCCTGATGTAAGAGAGCCCGTCTTCCCAAGGAAACGTCATTAGGCTGTGTCCTGGTTGAGAGGTTGATTTCTGGCTCTTCCTTCACACAGGGACATCAAGCTAAGAGGAACTACCTAAGATATCAGGAGAGTCTAAGTGACACGAAGCCTCCTTTTCTTCTACCCTCTTGGAATTAGAGGGAAGTCTACTAAGACAGAAGACTTAGTAGCATCTCAACCTTTACAACACAATGTCTAAAATGTCCAGGGTGCAACTGAAAAATCACTGGCTGCCTAAAAATTCAGGGAAATCTCATTTTAAACATGACGCGACACTCAACAGACACCAACACAGAGATGACACAGATGTCCTGACCATGATTTTAAAGCAGCCACCCTGGTGGATGTTGGGGGTTAGGGTTGGGCTGCTAATCACAAGGTTGGCAGTTCAAACCCACCAGCCACACCATGAGAGAAAGATGAGGCTGTCTACTCCCTGAACCTTGACAGCCTCAGACACCCTACACAGCCTCTCTGAATAGGAATCTACTCAATGGCAGAGACTTTGGGTGCCATAAAAAGTGTTTCAAAAAGCCATGATAATACCTTTGAAGCAAGTGAAAAATAATATAAACTCTGAGGCATAAGTGTAGAACATATAAAGAAGAACCGAGTAGAAATATTAAAACAAAACAAAACAAAATACAGTTAGTGAAATTGAAGTCTCACCGGCTGGACTCAGCAGCAGTATGGAGAGAACAGAGGTGGGGATCTTTAAATTAAAATAAACTCCCAGGCTGAGCCCCGGTGGCCTAGTGGTTGTTCCCGGGACTGTGGCCCACTGGGATGGAGGTTCAATTCCAGCTCCACAGGAGCAAAGGCTGGGCCTCCTACTCCCACCACCAGAGGACAGTGATGCCCAAAACAAACAAACAAAACAAAACTCTCCATGCCATCAAGGTGATTGGTGATGAAACAATATTAGGGATCACTCAAACTTCATAAAAACAGCAAATTGGGGCTGAGCCCCGGTGGCGTAGTGGTTGTGCGCGGGACTGCGGCCCACTGGGACGGAGGTTCAATTCCAGCAGTGGGGCTGGGCCTCCTACTCCCACCACCAGAGAGCAGTGATGCCCCCCCCCAAAAAAAATATAAAACCAAGCCAAACTCCTTGTCATCGAGTCATCTCTAATTCACGGCGACCCCGAAAGAGAGAGTAGAACTAACTGCCCCTGGGCTTTCCGAGACTGTAACCTGTTAAGGGAGTTGAAGGTTTCTTCTTTCTCTTAAAGAACAGTTGAGGCAGCTTTACACTATGGATCTCTCCATTAGTAGTTCAATGCATACCCACTAGGGTTAAGAATTTCCTTCTTCTCGTGAACTTTCTACCACCTTTGAAACAAAAACTGTAACACTGCCTGAGGTGGTTCTCAAGATATGGAAAGGAGATACTTGAGTCAATTAACCTATAAACAGTAGAGGATAAGGAGATTTAAAGGGAAAGGTTTCTACATAACTGATAGAATATCGACACCAAAAAACTGTGATAAGGAGGGGATGTAGGTATGTTTTCTTGTTTTGCTCTGTCTTGTTTTTGTGCTTATTATTGTCTCTGCATGTCTATCTTTTTTTTTGGGGGGGGGGCATCACTGCTCTCCGGTGGTGGGAGTAGGAGGCCCAGCCCCACTGCTGGAATTGAACCTCCGTCCCAGTGGGCCGCAGTCCCGCGCACAACCACAACGCCACCGGGGCTCAGCCACTGCATGTCTATCTAGATAAGATAGGCAGGATAAACAATCTGGAAGGGAGAACAATAGACCAACGGTTCTGGGGGACATGGGAGAGGGGGAGGCAGGGGAAAGGAAGTGGGTGTTAACAAACCCAGGGACAAGGGGGAAAAAATGATCTAAAATCAATGACGAGGAGAGTGTAGGAGGCCAGGTAGGGCTTGATCAAGGATAATGTAACCAAGAAAAATTACTGAAATCCAAAAAAAAGCTGAACATGATAGTGGGACAAGAGGAAAGTAAAAGGAAATAGAGGAAAGAACTAGGAGGCAAAGGGCATTTAGAGAGGTCTAAGTATAGGTATGTACATATGTAAATATATTTATACATACCAGTAGGGAAATAGATGCATGTACATATTTATATGTTAAGTATCAAAGTAGCAGACAGCTATTGGATCATTACTTAAGTACTCCCTCAATACAAGAGCACTTTGTTCTAATAACCTGGCATTCCACGATGCTCAGCTTCCCAGCACAATCGCTGTAGTTATGTAAAAGAAAACCATTGGGTGATGCTGGGTAAAGGGTACAATAAACTTTCTTGTACCATCTTTCCAAGTTCCTGTGAATCTAAAATTATCTCAAATTAGAACATCTTTTAAAATAGTTTTGGAACAATGATTATGGGTCTCTTCTTGTTCAGAGCTCCAGAGAGAAAGAAGGGGGCGGGGGGAGACTCAGAGAAGAAATTAGTCTATAGGACTGACATCTACACTGACCTGAACACCAAAATGGCACCCGACCACCACTACTGGCCATTCCCATCAGCACCATAGTAGAAGCGGGGTGATGTGGGATGGAGCTCAAAGTCCTTATTTAAAAATATATATATTTTGTTGTGTTTTAGGTGAAAGTTTCCACAGCATCTAGCCACTTGTATAAAAATTATTCCATGATATTGGTTGCAAGGTTCACAATGTGTCAGTATTCTCATGATTTTCATTCTGTTTGTTCTGTTTTTATTCATCTAGCTTCCCTTTTTTTGGGGGGAGGGGGGGACATCACTGCTCTCTAGTGGTGGGAGTAGGAGGCCCAGCCCCACTGCTGGAATTGAACCTCCGTCCCAGTGGGCCACAGTCCCGCGCACAACCACGACGCCACCGGGGCTCAGCCCCATCTAGCTTCCCGTTTTATCCTTGCCTTCTTACCTTTACTCTTTGGTAAACGTTGCCATTTGATCTTAGACACCTGTTCAAGGAAGCAAATTACTCAGGGGTGCTCTTGTTTATTTTATGTCTATCTATGACTTGACCTTTAGTAATTGTTTCCATCGCAAATTCAAAGGTTAAAAGTCTGAGGGGTGGGGCAGTGTCATGTTGTCGTGGGCAAGTGTCATCAAGTCCGTTACAAATCGCTGCCGTCCTGCGCTGTCCTCACCATGGTTCTTACGTTTGAGCCCCTTGTTGCAGCCACTGTGGCCACCCATCTCGTTGAGGGCTTCCCTCTTTCTCACTGCCCCTCCACTTTACCAAGCAGGACGACCTTCTCCTGACAACATGTCCAAAGTACGAGACAAGGGGTCGCCATCTTTGCCTTGAAGGAGCATTGGTCCGGTAGGTCTGGCCTTTCGGGGGGAATTTGAATTTCATGTTTTTCTCCCATTTTACCTGCTTTCCTGGTTAGCCTGGTCTATCGTGGTAGTGAGGTACAATCTAGTATTTCTGGTCTCAGGCTAGAAAGGGTTATTCATGTGGGCCGTTAGTCCCGTAGACTAGTTTCTTCTTGGAGCTTTTTGGTTTTCCTCCTTCTCTTTGGCTTCATATGAGGAGAGGGCAATAGTTGTATTAGAAATAGCTGCTTTCGAACTTTTAAGACTCTCACGACATGGCTCATGCCAAACTAGGAAGTAGATTAGAACATACACTTTAGAAACTAAGCTATGCCAACTAACACATTCAACAGAATTCCAGTTCTTAGAACATCTAGACCGGGGGGTCCAACTCTTTAAACAGAGTCAGTTTACTGTCCCTCAGACCGTTGGAGGGCCGGACTATCGTTAAAAACAAAACTATGAACAAGTTCACTGCAGGCCCGGGATGAGTTGACTGCTAAGCAGGACAGGCAGCTGGGACAAAAACACCCGGCGGCCAGATGCATTCACATTGACCGGGCGGTAGTGAGTTTGGTGGGTCTGAGTGTTGAGATGAGAAGACTCTCCAAAACTATTGCCTTGCAGCAACCCAGAAACCTGGAACCGAAAGGACTCCTGTACCATCTGGTACTAAACAACAGGCTGTCTCGCAAAATAAAGACTACTGACCATGAGTGCTGGAAGTCTAACGAGGACACTGGTTCTCAGCCTCCCTAATGCTGCTGGACTCTTGAATACAGTTCCTCGGGGGGTGGTGACCCCCCCCACCCCCATGACATTATTTCGTTGTTGCTTCATCACTGTCATTTTGTTACTGTTATGAATGGGGCGACCCCTGTGAAGGGTCGCTCGATCCCCAAAGGGGTCTCGACCCAGAGGTTGAGAACCGCCAGTCTAGGCGCTGGCATGGCCAGCAAGTACGCTCTCGAAAGTGAAGGTAAGAAGGGGGAGGGGCTGGAAAGCCAGATCCCTGACGGTGGAAGGCCAGGAGGGAATTCATGGGGAGGTTCACACCTGGTGGACAATGTAGCCAATGTCGTTGCTCCTGAGCCGCACCCTGGACACATGGGGAGTCCTGGGGCAGAGCAGAATGTCTCTGTCGGATTTCCAAACTCACGACCTCCAAGAAGCCGATCATGGATTCCCACTACCAGCCTCTGGGCAAGGCTCTGAGTGCTTCCCAGAGGGCAGTGACCAGGGATGCCTTGAGTAGGTCACAGTGCTCTATTGACTGGCAAGGTCTCGATCCAAATACGTGCTGACGTTTTACAAATCCGTGCTGACGTTGCCAGGGGGAGGGATAAAGGATTTTGATGCCAGCGGTTTCGTACCAAATAGGGCATGGGAGGGTGGGGGGGAAATGCCGCTATTGTGAGGTTCTGATCCCAGCCATCCTGTGCACGGAAGCAAACATCACCTGATCCTGGGCCAGCCTCCAGAGGGTCCCCACGTTTGAACCCATTGTAGCAGCCGCTGTGCCAATGCATCTTGGGTAAGCCCTTCTTCTTTTTCACTGCCCCTCTCCTGGGCCAAGCACGACAAGATAAATGATGCTCACATGATAAAGCGAACGTGACAAAAATGCTGCTGATCTGTGGGGCTGGGGGAAGGGCGTACAGGAGTTCTTTGAGACATTCTATACATCTGAAGTTATTTCAACATGGAAACT
>PVJH01047997.1:0-11028 GCA_004026705.1 Nesogale talazaci | reverse complement strand
GAGGGGGGAAAAGAAGAGGCGATCTCAAGGGCTCAGGTAGAAATAAAATGTTTTGGAAGTGTGGCTGGCAGCATACATACAAGCGTGCTTCATACCATCGAAAGACAGATTGCCATAAGATTTCTAAGGGCTCCCCTCTCGCCCCGTAAAATGATTTAAAAAATATACTTCTGTGGTTAAGTCCCAGTTAAAGAGAGTTGTGCATACTTCCCCACACTCAGTTCTGGTGCTCCCTACCTACCCCCCCCCCCCCGCCTTCTTCCTGTAAGCCAGTTTCTTAACTCACTCAACGCCTGAATCGCTGGGGGTGGAGAGGGCTCTCGCACTCACCCGAGTCCACTTTGATTTGGTGACCGTACAGGGCAGGGTAGAACTAGCTCCCTGGTGGGGTTTCTATGATGGTCAATCCTTACAGGAGCGGAAGGTCTCACTTTCCCCCTGGCTGCACCAGGCGGATCCCAGCTAGCTGTCCAACATGCAAACCACTGTGCCACCAGGCTCCCTGGAGCCTGGGGCTAACCTCTAGACCAGAGGTTCTCAACCTGTGGGGCGAGACCCCCTTGGGGGGGGAGGTGTCAAATGACCCTTTCCCAGGGATCAACTAAGAACTAATTTTCCATGGTCTCTCCTTTACCTGTCTCCAGGTGGGTCCCCCCCATGTACAGATATGCTGATCTGGTGAGAAAAACTATCCCAACCTTGGCAATGACGTTGGCTTTTGACGTGGATACTGTTGCAAAATGTGGCCATGCGGCTTACTGTCTTTATATTAAGACGGCTACCCATGCCGCCCCATGCTTCGAGATGACATTTCATGTCTTTGTCTTAGAAATAAATATTTCACAACCTGGAATTACATATTGTCTTTGTGGCTCTTCACTCTGCTCGCACGATGTTCGATTTGTGACAATGGGAGTCTGTCCTGCCTGTCAGATAGTTACATGATGATTCAACACGGTAGCAAAATGACACGTAGGAAGTAGCAACGGAAATCATTTTATGGTTGGGGGGGGGGTCCCCACAATGAAAGGGTCGCGGCATGAGAAAGGCTGACAACCACTGCTCTAGACGTTTCCATGGGCAGATGCATTTCAATGCAGGGACAGCTGCTGTGGGGGGTCTGGCCAGGCAGGGAGTGGGGGCTGGGCTTGCAGCGGGTCTTGAAATCCCTGGTGTCGCATGGGCCTGGGGGAACCTGGCAGACCTGGGTGACTGCCTCCTCCCAGCCTCATCTGTAAAGTAGCAATCCCATGCTTACCTGGACGACCTTCCAGGAGACCTATCAGCCTGTTTGTCCTTCTGTCTGCCAGCACCCTTCTGCCAACCGTGAAGTGACCCTTCCGATCAGAAGCTGTATGTCCTTGTCCCCACCCCCTCACCCTCCTGGAGCTCCCAGGGTGTCACGGTGGGTGTCCCTGTTTGGGGAGCTAGGGAAGGGGTGCAGTGTCTGACACACCTCTGATTTGTGAGATAAACAAACAAACAAAATGTGAAAAGTTTCATGGTGGGGGGGGCGTGGCACAGTGGGGGAATTTGCCAGAGAGGAGATTTTGCCAGAACGTGGGGTGCGGGCAGCAGGGCCCCAGAACTCCAGCCCAAGCCAGCGCCTAGAACGCACTTCCCCCCTGAGCCCCGCAGGTGGCGCCCGCCCCCACCGCCCAGATTTTGTGGCGGGCAGCTCAGAGGCATGGTTTTGGGAGGAGACCCAACCCAACCCCCAGCTGTTCTCATTTCCCAGGCTTATTTTGGGGGCAGCCTCAGGCTGAAAGGGATGCACTACTAAAGGGGTATGTGTGTGGAGGTGTCCGCCTGCGTCAGATGCTTACATGGTGGGGCCTGCGTGACCTGGAAGTGATCTCACTTTGGATTGAGGGCTGAGGGTGCACCGGGATGTGTCACAGGAGGAGGAGGAGGCAGTGGGAGGTCCCGGAGGAAAGGGCCTAAGGTCACCTGTCCCATGCGTTAACAACCGATAAAGGTCACTCCCAGGGATGACGACCCTGGTGACCTTACAGGACAGGTAGAAGTGTCCCTGTGGGGGTCTGGGCTGCCACTCTTTCCGGGAGGAAAAAGCCTCCTCTCTCTCCTGAGGAGTGGCTGGCGGTCTCAAACTGTTGACCTTGGGGTTGGCAGCCCAAGGCCTCGCCACCACACCACCAGGGCTCCTCCCAGGTCTCTCTTCAACAAACTCGCCGCCTCCCTATTGTGTCAGTGCTGGGTCACAGGGACCCTCTGTGGGTTTCTGAGACGGTAACTGTCAGAGGGAGTCGAAAATCCAGTCTTTCTCTCTTGGAGCTGTTGCCGGCTTCGAACTGACGACCATGCAGATTCTGCCTCACTATAGTACTGGGGCTCCAGGGACCCCTTTAGTAGTCCCTAAAACAAACACCCCACCGCTATTGACCCCACACGGGCAGAGTAGCACTGCCCCCCCTCCCCCACTGCCACATCTTTCTTCCCCAATGGGGCTGATGGGTTTGAACTGTGGACCTTTCAGTCCTCAGGTGAGCACTTAACCACTGCGTCACCAGGGATCCTCGGTTTGCCGCACATCTTTCCAGGTCAGGGTTTCCCATTGGCTTTAAAGCCTTCTCGGCTTCCTCTTCCTCCTCCCCCTGCTCCTCCCCGCCTTGTCAGGAGTCTGTAAAGCTGAGTGGCGAGCGCATTATAATTGCAGTCCCCCTCCACCCCCACCCCACTCACCTGCCAGAGAAGGGTGTTAAATAACACGCAATTTACATGTCTTCCCGGTAGGAAATTATAGAATCAGAGCTTTCACATTAGCCACGGATTTCTCTAATTGAATCTATTTCCCGGACGGCAGGCGAAGTCAGAAACCATCAGGTAGTTCAGCTTCTTGTGCGAGCAGACCATCAGACAGTCGACAGGATGGACGGCTGATTAAGAGGGTGGGTAAGGCGGATGGCATGTTTCTGGGAAACACGCCTGCAGGAGGCTGCTGCAGGGGCACGTGTGTCCAGGCGCCTATTTCTGAAGGTCGAGTGATGTTAGCACCCAAGGAGAAAAATCGGTGGGGAGGAGGGGAGGGCTCTGGGGAGGAAGAGGGATGGAGACAAAGGCTGCTTGGTGCTGAGCCATGCTTATGGTCGGTCATGGGTGGGACCCTTGAGGTTCTTCCTGGCTGGCTTTTTTGGAATTAGATTGCCAGGCCTTTCGTCCTCGTCTGTCACAGTCTTGAAGGTCTGCGGAAACCGGTTCTGCAGGAGTCAGTGGGACACTCAGACCTCCCATGAACAGATGGGCGGTGGCAGCCCACGAGGTCCCCGGACCAAGGATCAAACTTCAGTCTCGCCCTAGGGCAGGGATCTTACTACTGACCCACCAACACCCCTGCTCAATAAAGACCTACGTTTTGGTAAAAAAAAAAAATAAAAATAAAAAACAAAAAAACACCTCACTGCTATCAAGAGGACTCAGTCGCATCATGACTGTGCTAGTGTAGGTTGACTAGGAAAACAAATCTATAGACAGACACTCAGGTCTATAAGAAAGAGCTTGACCACATACGAGAGCAATTGAAGATTGAGAAAACATCCCAGCCCAGTCCAGATCAAGTCCCTAAGTCTGATAGGAGTCCATATTTCCGAGACCAATCTATAAAGCCCTCTTCCGACTCACACGCAGGAAGACCACAGACCGGTGGATAGAAGGTCTTGTGGATCCAGTGGTGGTGGAAGCATCTCGGCGCGGGCAGGGGTCTCCACGTGGCTCCTCTACCTCCAGGGTTCTGGCATAGCTCCATGTGCCCTGCCTGCAGGAATGTCTCCCAGGGCTGAGTACGTGCTCTGCATTCAGAAAGCTATTTATCTCCTTCCAAATGAGATCATTGAGCTGCAACCTGAGGGGCAAGCTAGACTCCATCCCTTCACTCTTAAGTCTCAAATTGACAACAGATTATGAAGCTGCCGCACAGACTCTCTAAGACCTGCCCTGGTGGGTCTCCCAGGCTGCCACTCTTCCTGGGTGCAGAAACCCTTATGTCTCTCCCTCAAAGAGGCTGGTGGTTTCAAACCAGTGACCTTGTGGTTAGCAGCCCCACATGGTACCACCGTACCCCCCAGGGCTTCCCGCCGCCCGCGCCCTCCCCGCTTCTGCTTCCACAGCTTGCGGTGATGTCGGCCTGGCTTATAGCTCTTCTTCTCTGGGTAAGAAGTACCCCCAAAACGTAACGCCTTGAAATGCCACACGGCGGTGACAGGACCGTTTCTGTGGGTCCAGAGCTTCAGTGCGGTATCCCTGGTCCTCACCGTCTCCACCAGGCTCAGCGCCCTGTGGGCTGGCCGTCAGAGGCCTCCCTCGGCTCCATGCAGTGCGCTGACCTCCCGGGCAGAGCAGCTCACGTCTCCAAGCCAACAAGGGAGAAGGTCGACGGGATGGGACGCCGGAAGTCAGGGATTGAGGCGGTCAAGGATTTCGTCCTGCTCGGATGCATAGTCCACGCTCGTGGAAGCAGCAGCCAGGAGGCCACCCCGTGCGTGGCACTGGGTCAATCTGCTGCCCTTTAGTGCATTGCTTTGCCAGGAGTCCCGGGGGCCCGACCCCACGCCAGGGCCTTTCCGACGGCCTCCGATGCGCAGGAGAGCTGCACGGGACGTCAGGATGATGGCGGTGCGGAGTCGACGTGTTTGGAGGACGCCGCCAGAGAAGAATCTTGAAAGGAGGACGGACGGCCACACCAAGATCTGTCGTGGAGGAAGCACAGTCAGAAGTCTCCTTGGAGGCTGGGATGGCAAGACTCCGTTTCCCAACTCTGGCCATGTTGTTAGGAGAGACTGGTCCTGGGAGAGGGACACCCGGCCAAGGAGAGGGGCAGCAACAGAGGCGGACGCCTGACAAGATCAACGGACACAGTGCCGGCCGCAGCAAAACAATCGTGAGGATGGCGAGGTCCAGGCACAAAGGATGAGTCAGAACTGAGCTGAAAGCCCCTAACGGCAGTGGCATCTTACCCCATGGTGTCTGGAGGCGTGGCCAGTGACACACTGGGCCACTCAGGAGCCACAGGCCTGTGGATGAGGGAAAGATGAGGCCATCTGCTTCCGTAGAAACTTTCAGTCTTGGAAAGCCAGGGGCACCCTGCACCGTCCTCCGGGGTGGTCGTGCGTCGAAACAGATAGCAGTGAGCTTGGCTTTGAATTTGGGGTGGAGGGAATCTTCCGTACCTGTTCACAGAAAAGGCTGCCTTATTCCACCGTGTGGAATCTGATCCCTGGTCCTGCCCACGCGCAAGGGGAGGGTGTGACAACCAGGACAGGGAGGTTGTTGGGGCTCAGTTTAGAAGGTTCCTGCCCCCTGAACCACCCTCCACCCCTCCAAGCACCTCGGCTGGTGAGAAGACCCTTCATTCCGGAAGCATCTGGGCCGTTATCGATCCCGTTTGAACTGGGAGGAGTCATTCGCGGGTTCTTCGTTCCCTCTGCCGCCGTCCTGGTGGCGTCCTGGTGACTCGCTGGGCTGCTGTGTCAGTCTGGGCAGACTAGAGAGACGAATCCATGGAAACCCATATGTATACAAGACAGAGTTTTGTATAAAGGATACATGTACATTAAGAAAACATCCCCGGGCTGAGCCCCGGTGGCACAGTGGTTGAGTGCGGAACTGCAGCCCGTTGGCTTGGCGGTTCAAATCCAGCAGCAGCTCTCCAGGAGCAAGGCTGGGTAGCTCCCGGGACCACCAGAGGTCAGTGATGCCCCCCTACCCCCTCAAAAAGAAAAAGAAAACATCCCAACCCAGTGCTGTCCAAGCCCATAAGTCCAACATTAGCCCATAGGTCCACCACCAATCCACACACTCCTCCTCTAGTTCACAAAACATTCACGATGGCGGCCGTCTGCAGGAGGACAGCCGAATCAGCGAACATGGCAGCCTCTCAGCGCTGGCAGGGTCTCCACCCGGCTGCCCAGCACCCAGGGCTGCATCGGGGTAGCTCCAGGTGGCTTCTCCTCAGGGATGTCTTGCAGGAAGGGAGCCTTGCCAGCTGAAGCAGGGAACTGGCTGAGGCGGCTGCACCCTGGCTTGACCATCAGAGAGCATGAGGCAAGAGAACTAGAAAGGCGAGGCTCGCCGGGCCATTTAGTGCGCCACTCTTCAATTAATTCCACCTGTGTTTATCGGCCAGGTGGGTACAATGAACCTTAGCGATCTCGGCTGCTAACTGAAAGGTGAGCAGTTCGAAACCACTGGCCCCTCCTTGGGAGTGGTTTCCTACTCCCTTAAAAAGGTACAGTCTCAGAAACTCAGAGGGGTGGGTCTCCCCCGCCTTACAGGGTCACTGGGAGTGGGAATGGAGCTGATGACAATGAGTTTTGGGTTGGGTTCTCCCCACGCCCCTGCAAACACCCTTCACCCTCCCCCCCCCCCAATTCCCCTACCCCACCCACAGTCTGGCCCCCACTCTGAACACAGGCCGTTCTGGGCCCTTGATCCTGGCAAGTTCTTTGCTCCAAACTGTCCACACACAGGCCAGGAACCCTGACCCAGCGAGGGGAGGAGCCTCCTGAAGAGTTGTCACGGCGACCAATAGAATAGAATTGTTCAGTGGGGTTTCCCAGCCTGGGGCCAGTCCTCCAAGGAGTGGCCGGGGGTGGCTTTCTAACTACCAGCCTTTAGGCCGGGGGTCCGGGCTGGGATGGGGATCTCCACCAAAGCTGCTCCCAGGAAAACGCCTGTTGTAGGTTGGGGGGACCACCCCTCTCAAGCAAATGAAGACGGCAGAGATCCTGGCCCTGAAGCACTGGCCTCGAGAGGACGCTCACGGTGGGCAGGGGTCTGCATGATGGTAGGGGCATGGGAATGCCACAGGGAAACCCACTGGCCCTGGGAAAGCTGTCCGGTCAAGTGAAAAACATACGACCAGACCCCATGGCCCTGCGCTGGACTGCAGAAGGGTCGGGGGAGCTTGCTTCATGTAACCAGCACTGATCTGTAAATTTTTCCCCTAGCAATACTCCAGAACTGATCAGATATGGGCTACAATGTTTGCTCGTCACAAACCAGGATTCTAAAGGCTGGGCTGGGTATCCTGTTCTCACTCACCCTCTACACTCTGCCCCCAGAGGCCACAGAATGTTCTCCCAGCACCCTGGGTGTACCTGGGTCTGCTCGTCCACACATCCTGAGGCATGCTGGTCCATCCGGGCGCCAGGGGATCCAGCGACTGTATCCTTTCCTCAGGGAGAGGGTCCTGAGTGTCAAGCTCAAAGCACGGCCTTTGGCGGCCTCAGATGGGGGCAGGACTGGACACTCATCACTGGCAGACAAATGGACACTCGCCCTGGGCGGGACCAAGATGCTCAGTGGTTCTCCTGGGTCCAGACTGAGGTCAGGGGCCCAGAGCAAGAGGTTGCCCAGAGGGGCCATGGGGGAGGAGTCAGAGCAGCCTCCTGGGGCTGGAGCAGGGCTGGAGTGCCCAAGAAGAGTCTGTGACACGGTCCCCAGGGTCTCCCGTGTACAGCAGGGACATGGGTTCAAACAAGGGGTCTCTGGCCCAGGCTGCACTGCGGTGGGTTTCCTGTCCGGGTGTCTGTGCAGTCCTTGTGTCCTTCTCTCCATGCAGCTCCAAGTCCTTCTGTCCCCCTCCCACCCGGGCCCCAGAGGCTGTCTCCCCTCCCCTCTTGCTCGGGGATTAATCCCAGCCCCCTGAGGTATCCCCTTGTGAAAAGCTTCTTACCCTGGTCTTACCCTGGAAGGCCTCCCGCCAAGGGCCTCCCTGCCTGGCCCTTTGTCACGGCTCCTCCCAACCCAGGCCCCCTGCTGAGGAGGCCCCACCCCCGGGGTGAGGTCATCCTGGGCTCCCCCTCCAGAAGCACAATGGGGGTTCCTGCGGGAGAGGGGCTCAGAGCAGAGAGGAAGGGGCAGGGGCAGGAGAAGCAATTACAGGGCTCCAGGGGCCTGTACAGGGGTCTCTTCACCCAGGGGCTGCTAATTAGTGGGGAAGGAGGGGGCGGAGGGAGGGGAGGAGGCAGGGGCCTGGAAGGACCTGGGAGGATGGAGGGGCCAGGGAGGGGCGGGCTTCCTTCTCTTTCTCCCTACTAGGCACAGATACCTGCCACAGGCCAGGGCCCTGCGGGAGCCAGATGGGTGGGAGCGGCCCCGGCTCATGTAAGCCGAGTTGAGTTGCCTTCAGGGAGGGAAGAATGGCAGCGTGGGGGTCCAGGGTGAAGGGACCGCAGGATTTATAGAGTGGGGTTTGGGGGGCTTCTCTGAGGTCACATTCAAGTGAGACCCAGGAGGCCAAATGTGGCCACTGTTCCATCTCCAGGGGAGGAACTATCTAGCCAGAGGGAAGCTGGGAAGGAACCCCACTTGATGGGCGTGTGGGTGTGAGAATGATTTATAGGAGGGTACTGGGAGGGGGAGGGGCTGGTTGTGGGGTGCTATGCCCAGCTAGACCCCTCTGGGTTTGTGGGGCGTTAGATTTTGCCCCCTGGACTTACCTGACAGAGGACCTTGGGGGGGAGGGGGGAGACGGGCAGTATGTGTCCAGTTGTGTGGCTACAGATTCTTGCTTGAGTCTACCCCGGGGATCCTGGGGGGAAAGGTCTGGCAGGCTGCTCTCTTCCCCTTGGGGGCCACTCTTCTCTGGGGCTCACAGGAGTGGCTATGCCATGGGGTCGTTTGAGTCTTTAAGTTGACCTGGTCACTCCGTGGGCAGGCCCCATCCGTGCACAGTGAGGGAAGACGGAGGCTGAGTCCAGCATGGCCGCTGCTGCACGAGGATCCCAGGTGCCCCTGGGTCCCGAGGCTGGTCCACATCACCACCTCCCCTCCCCCTGCGGGCACCCAAATCTCTCCTGGAAGTCGAAGAAGCCCTGCCTGCTCTGGGAGCCGGGTGTGTGCACTGGCCCTGTGTGTCTCAGGGCCTTGGTAATGGGAGGTACTTAACGGACACTGGCCTTCTGCCCTCTTGGTCAGGGGGAGTGAATGTGTGCATGTCTGTGTGTTTGTGTGTGCATGTCTGTGTGTGTGGAGAGAGAGAGAGAGAGAGAGAGAGAGAGAGAGAGAGAGAGAGAGAGAAAGGCATGAGCACCTTTTCCTAAGTGTTGACAGGGGCTGAGGGTAGGATATACATGAAGCTCCTATTGTGTGCAGACCCCTCTTAGACCCCTCTCCCATTCAGGCTTCACATAGAGGCACTGAGATATTGAATGGCCACGTCACCAGCTCTTACAGGTTGGAACAGAATTGGAGCGCCCCTCTGCCTGCCCATCCCTGCATGCCAGCCCCTGGCCTCTGCCCACCCCATCCCCGCCTTACCCTTCCTGACTGCTATTGGCAGCACCCAGTGAGCTCCGGACTGGACACAGGTCCTCATGCCAGTGCTCAGGGACCTCAGGCCAGCCCAGGATTCCCACCGCGTGCACCTTGGATCTGTGTCCCCAGCATGGCTCTGCTGTTTCCACAGCCTCTGCCACGGAACCGAGACCACCAGCCCATTTTACAGATGGGGAGATGGAGACCCAGGGTGGCTACATCAGGCCTGCCTTGTGTCCCTAAGCCAAAGTGACTGGACATCCCGCTTTTTAACAATTAACAACATCCCGTGGTGTTTTAAAATTAAAATAAATATATTGCAATACTATTTTTGCGTTCTCTGAAAATTTTTGTTGCTCCATATAGATTTTTGTGGCTCCATTTTTAATCAAGAACCCCCACTCCCCCCACCCCCAGTCAACGGAGCCCAGCTTAAAATCTGGTCCTTTTACCCTAAGCACTCTGTTTCGGCTTGCCACAGACAGCTGGCTCTCAGAGTTGCAGTCAGACAGCCTCACCTTGGCCAACCGGAACCTGGCTATCCCCAGGGGCACCTCCTTGTTTTCTGTCTTGCTGCCAGGGACATCCTGGCAGGAGACTGCTGGGAGGGGCGGGGACTGAGAAGGGGACTTCTGTGACTATCTCCCCAGTCCTCCTGGTCAACTTAATGCAGGGACCAGAGTTCCATTCGCACCCCCTGGGTCCCCTCTTCTGCTAGTGTGTATCTGGCTTGGCCTGTGGGCTCTGTAATATTTGAGGCACTCTGGGATTGGAACCTGGGGAGTCGTTAAGGCTTCTCACCAGAGAGGGTGTGCCAGTCCCTGGGGGATGGGTGGATCCTGAAATTGGTGCTGGTGTAGACTTTGGGGAGGGTATCTCTGCAAAGTGCAGGCATCTTGCCCAGCACCCCTGCCACCCCCCTCCCCAGGCATCTTCTGTGAGGCTGGGCAGCAGCCACGTGTGTCAGATCCAGCTGCACCCTCCTCTGATCTCCAGCCCTGCTTCCATTCCCGGGCGATGGCAAGACTGTCCGGCAGAGACCATCACTGTCCCCTGAACCCCATTTCAGGGCGAATGATGTCTCACGGGAAGTAAACCCTTGTCAGTAGAGCATCTCCAACTGAGTGAATTGAGATAGTGTCTCCCGCCCCTAAGAAGGAATGGCCACGTTTCCCAGAATTCTCAGAGGTCTCTCTCCAGATTGGTAGGCTGGACTCCACTCCTCCATTCTTTTTTATCTTTTTATTCGGCTGGTGAGTTGTTACACGTTCCTTATAGGATTCTGGCTTCCATCACTACCATCCTGCTGACCCCTCACTTATGAGATGACTGCCACCCCATGCCCGCGTGTGCCAGGTAAATCCCCACTGCTCTGTGCAAGGCTGCCCAGTCCTGCCCAGCCAGTCGTGCCAGGCATCGCTGTGGGGGGCCCCTGTGGCCTCCTCAGCCTCCTGGGCCTGTGAGTGGTGGTGGCGCCTTTGAGCAGAGCCTCCAGTGGGACAGTGTGGTGGGGAGGTGGGCACTCTGGGTCCCATTTTACAGATGAGGAAACTGAGGCCCTGGCTAGGCTCCAGGTTCTCCCAAGGTCACGCAGGTCGCGGGGGTGGGGGTGGAGCTGTCCTCGGAACCTGGCCCAACAAGCCCCCAAATTCTGCTGGTTCCAGGAAGATCCTGCCCTGCTCCTCACCCAGGGCCCCTCGGCCTGCCTGAGAGTGTGGGGCAGCTGTTTCTGGAGTCCAGACACCCGGGGCTGCC
>PVJH01047996.1:0-11030 GCA_004026705.1 Nesogale talazaci | reverse complement strand
AGGAGCTATGAAATATGCAACCTTCCTCTAGTTCCCATGCTGCCTCCCACCCACTATCATGACCCCAATTCTACCACATAAATCCAGCTAGACCAGGAGATGTACAGTGAAGTTGGAAACATGGGAAACTTAGGATAGATAATCCATCAAGACTAGTGATGGGAGTGGTAATACCAGGAGGGTGGAGGGATGGAGGAATGGAGAGGGAGAGCCAACTTCAGGGATCTACACGTAGCCTCCTTTCTGGGGCATGGACAATAGGGAAGTGAGTGTTGGGACACATTGGACAGTGTACAGGATGAAAAAATAATTTGTAAATTACTAAGGGTTCAAGGGGAAGGGGGGGAGGAAGGGTAATATAGGGCGCTGATAATGGGGGCCTGGAGCGAGGGAGAATGTTTTGAGAGTGATGATGGCAATGGGTGTGTAAAAGTGGCCTGAATACAACTGATGTTGTTAGGGATTGTGATGGGAGTTGTAGGGGTCCCCCAATAAAATGATTAATTTTTAAAAAGGGGGGGAAGGGAAAGGGAAGGTTTTTTTATTTAAAGGAGCTTGTATCAAGGGCTCAAGTGGAAAATATTGGAAAATGTATGTGGAAATATGTGTGCAAATGTGCTTGATACAAATGATGAACTGAATGTTGTAGTAGCTGTAAGAGCCCCCAATAAAATTTTTAAAAATTTAAAAAATAAAATAAAGAAATTAGATTTATAGCAAAAAAAAAGAATATAGAGGAAAGAACTGGGAGACAAAGGATGTTTATAGAGGTCTAAATATAGGCAACTATATATGTAAATACATTTACATACAATGATAGGGGCACAGAGCTGTGTACATGTGTCTATTTATAAAGAATTATAGTAGCAGATGGACACTGGGCCTCCACTCAAGTACTCCCTCAACACAAGAATAATATGTTCTACAAACACAGAACTCTGTGATGTTCACCTTTCATTACACGATCGCTGAAGACAAAATGGGTGGATAATCAAATGTGGTGAAGAGAGTAGCCGGTGCCGAGCTATCAAAAGTTACAGTGTCTAGGGTCTTAAAGACTTGAAGATGAACAAGCTGCCATCTAAATGGAGAGCAATAAAGCGCCCATGGAAGAAGCACACCAGCCTCTGTGATCATGAGGTGTCAATGGGATCAGGTATTGCAGACCCAAAACAAAACAAACAAACAAAAATACATCAATGGGATTGAGGAGCAGGGCAGAGTGATGACCTAAAGCTCATCAGTAGTCAATTGGACACTTCCTGTCAGAAGGGCCACAAGGAAGATAAGGGTCAGTCAGGGTATAGTATAGCACTGACAAAACATACAACTTTCCTCTAGTCCTTTAATGTCCCCTCCCCCTGACTACGATGACCTCAATTCTATCTTACATATCTCCCTTGGTCAGAACATGTACACTGGTACAGATAAGAGCTTGCAACACAGCCCCTCAGAACATATAAATCCCTCAGAACCAATAAGGGAGCTAGGATACAATGGGGTTAAGAGGAGGAGTGGGGGGCGGAAGGAGGAACCGATCACAATCCTAGTGAGATGGACAGCAGGAAGTGGGTGTAAGACATAGGGAAAAAAGAAGAATTTATAAATTATCAAGGGGACATGGGGGAGGGAGGACTGGGGAGGAACAGGAAAAATGAAGAGTTGATGCCAGGATCTCAAGCAGAAAGAAAATGTTTTGAAAAAGATGAAGACAACAGAGATGTTTCACAATTGGATATATGTATATATATATGTATATATGTGTGTATGGGTTGTGGTAAGAGCTGTAAGAGCCTCCAATAAAATAAAATTAAATTTAAAAAGAAAGAAAGAAAGTTAGTTAGTTTCAGGTCATTAATAAATGCCCAAAGGGTTATTACACTTTGCCATAAGCCTCAACCTGAAGGTATTAAGCTCAAGTTTTGTGGGTCAGAAGACTCACCAAAGGGCACTGCCTCAGTCCAAAGGCAGTGAGCACAATAAACTCTGCTCCATGGGGAAGCAAGTCCAACTCTCCTAATTAACTTCCCAAAGGCACCCCATTCCTCCACAACCCAGAATCCTCTACTAGAGCACTCATCTTGACTTCCTCTGTGATTCTTGCTGCTGCTGCTGCTGCTGCTGCTGCTGCTGTTCATGTGAATCCAGGAGATCCCAGGTCTAGAAGATGCATTCCTCTCCTGGCTCTTGCTGGTAATGAGATCCTGTTTCCTGTTTCTCAGAGGGCTCATTTTATACACAGCAAGCTGGCACTCTGGGAATCCCACTGGCAATCACTCACAGGTGAATCTTATCCATTTCTTTCACCTTCTTATCAGACACAGGCAGGGAAAGGTCACTTGATGCGAGTTAGAGATTTTGACTAGAAGAGCCATAGGAAATACTCCACTGCCCCTGAAATCAGCTTATTAAAAAAAATTCAATTGGTATTCCACCAGTTCCTGGAGTCTTGTTTTTAGCTAATAACCTCAGAGCAGTTTGGACTTCTTTTTTCAATACTATTGTTATTGATTATATGCTATCTCATAAGATGGGTGAATATCAACCATTTCTTTTGGAAACAAGACTTAGTGTATTCTTTCTAGCTTCTTTTAATGCTTCCTACATCGTGCAATATTTTTCACATAGACTATACCAACAATACAGTTAAAACCTTAATCTTTTTCTTCAGTTCACTCAAGTTGATATAGACTGAGCGTGTTATTTCTTTTTGGTTTTCTAACTCTAACCTCTCTCACATTTCATTATTTGTCTTGTCAAACTACCCTTTGTAAATTATCTGTTCAGATCATTTAATCAATCATTACTTCCACTTGCTTTGGCTACTCTATGTTCCAGAACAGATTTCAGAGTCTCTTCTGACACCCATTTTGATCATTTCCTTCTTTCCTGTCTTTTAAAATTATCTTCTGCTTTTTATAGGCAGAAGATGATATTCTTAACACATCCCATACTTCACATTTTAAAACTTTCACACAGGTTCAAATTGACATAAAACCTAGCTGTCATAAACCTTCAGATTATTAAAGAATGTTTAAAGGTAGTTATGACCAGTAACACTTTGACAAGACACTTCAGTTTCCACTGTATTTTGTGTACCTTCCAATTTGAGTGGCTACTTTTTCAACACTTTATATGTAAATACATTTTTGCTCCTATTCATAAGGTTTTTTCAATGGTTATTTCTTCAAATTTTTAAAGGTTATTATTTCTACAGTTTGTTCTTAGTCTAGAAATTCCACTGGAACATGTCTGCAAGGTCATGTTATTGAGGATGTACAAGTGACAGACATAAACCTTAACTGAGTCTTATGATCCAGTATTGAACAATGATTGCAAAAGCTAAGAATATTTTCTTCCTATATGCTATATATTTTAAGCAATCCATGATCCTTTTATTTTTCTTGCACATTTTTCTTACTCAAATGATATTTCTGGTGGTTGACATTAGAATTTAACTTTGAGTTTACAGCATATTCATGTGAAAATAGGACAAAGATAAATATCACAAAGAACAAGATGTGGTCATGAAAGGGAATATTTTTCTTTTTCTAGAAAGGAAAGAGGGAGAGTATCTTAATTTGTGTGCAGGGTAGGTGCATCTTGTTAGGTTGCAGCTATCGCTATTCATTGGAAACTAAAATAAAGGTAGACTGCTGTCTATAGTTTCTGATCAGCTAACAGAGAAGATGATTTTGAATGTTTCCTTGTTGGATTCAGTTCTATACTAGTTTTTCCATAGTATCCTCTCTACCGCAGGGAGTGGGGAAAAGTTAAGTAAGCAAGCAAACAAAAGATGTCAACATTCTCCTTGCTGAAGAGGAGATTCCAACTGACGGTGACTGTGTATTATAGTGTAGAACTGTTCGATCGGGGTTTTCATGACTGACTTTGTAGAAGCAGATGGTGAAGACATTTATTCTTAGACATCTATTCTTAGACACCTGCCAGATGGATTCAAATAAGCAAGCTTTAATTGGGAGCCACATACTCACCAACTTTTTCCCTGCTCAGTGACTCTTAAAGGAATCAGTGGTTGTCATTGTCAGTTTCGGTTTCAACTCACACTTTGGATATAAAAGAGATAAAAAGCTGCCCCATCCTGCTACATCCCTGCAATTGTTTTCTTTTAAGCCCATTGCTGCAGCCTTTAATCAATTCTTCTTTTTGAGATTCGTCCTCTTTTTCACTGACTGGCTTTAACAAGCATTATATGTTCCTGGAACTTGTCTCTCTGGAAACATGTGCAAAGTATCTGAGATAGTATCTCACCATCCTCACTTTTTTTTTTTTTAGGCATCACTGCCCTCTGGTGGTGGGAGTAGGAGGTCCATCCTTTGCTCCTGTGAGCGGGAATTGAACCTCCATCCCAGTGGGCCGCAGTCCCGTGCACAACCACTACGCCACCGGGGTTCAGCCCATCCTCACTTCTAAGAATCATTCTGGCTGCACTTGTTCCACAACACATCTCTTCTTATGGAAGTCCACTGTACACTCAATATTCTTCTCCAGCACCATAAATAAACTACACGAGTTCTTCCAAGGTCTTTATCATTCACTGTCCAACTTTCACATGACTAATAAAAAATTTTTATTACATGAGTAATAAAAAATACCTTAGTCCTGGAAGTGACATCTTTGCTCTTCAAAACTTTGAAGGGGTCTTGTCCACTGATTTTACCAGTTCAATGCATCATTTGTTTTTGTTTTTTTTTTGACTACTGTTTCTATACAGTGTTGACTGTGGATCTAAGAATAATGAAAATCTTGCAGATGTCAAAGATTTATCATAATCTTGTCTATAAGTGCGGTGGTGAGGAATTTGCATTCTTTGTGCCGTGGTATAGTCCATACAGATGGCTGAAATCCTTGACTTCATTGGTAGGTTCTCACATTCTCTTCACTTTCAGCAGTCAAAGTTGGATCATCTGCATTGCATGGGTTGTTTTTAATTAGCTTTCCCAATCTCAGTTCTGTGTTCTGCATATTGTCCTGTTTCTTGGATTATTTACTCAGTTTACAGCTGAATAAATAGAGTAAAAGGGTACAATCTTGCCACATATCTTTCTTTATTTTAGAGTAGGCAGGATTCCCTTTTTGTTGTTCTAACCACTGCATCTTGCCCCATGTACAGTTTCTATCTGAGCACAAGAAAGTGTTCTAGATTTCCAATTCTTCTCAATGTTTTCCATAGATTGCTGTGATCCACATAATCAAATGTCTTTTCATGGCCCATAAAATGAAAGTAAACCTCTTTCTGGTATGCTCTGCTTTCCACCAAGATCCATCTGGCATCAGCAATGCTATCCCTCATTCTATATGCTCTTCTGAATTTACTTTGAGTCTTGAGTAGTTCCCAGACAAAGTACTGTTGCAAGTGTTGTTGAATTAACTTTAGTGAAATTTTACTTGATTTTTTATAGTAATGACAGTGTTAAAAATTTTCGACAGTCTGTCGCATCAACTTTCTTTGGAAGAAGCACACATATGGATCTTTTCTAGTCTATAGGGCATGCAACTTGCATCCATAATTCATGAATGAGTGCTTTCAGTATTTCATGAGTTTGTTGGAACATTTCAGTTGGTACTCTTTTAATTCCAGTTCCTGGACTTCCAATGCATTCAATTAAACTTGGACTTCATCCTTGATGCTATGCTATCTCTTGAATTAGTTGAATGGAAACCAGTGATTTTTGGTACAGTGATTCTCCATGTTTCTTCTGAATCCTGGCTGAACCTCTGGGATCTTCCTGTCAGTGTATTGCAGCAACAGTTGTATTATCTTCAGAAAAATTTTACTTACATGAAGTACCAATGATATTATTCTATAATTTAAGCATTTTGTTTTATCACCTGTTTTTTTTTAAATGAGTACAAATATGGATCTCTTCCAATCAGTGGAACAAGTAGCTGTCTTGTAAATTTCCTGGCATGGACAAGTGAATCCTTCCAGTGCTTCATCAGCATGTTGAAACATTTTATTTGGTGTTCATTTCTTGGGATATTGTTTTTGGCTAATGCTTTCAGTGCAGCTTGGACTTCTGCCTTCAATATCATCAGTTCTGCTCATATGCTACCTCTTGAGATATTTGAATGTTGATTTTTTGCAACAATGACTGTGTATTCTTTCCATCTTCTTTGGATACTTCCTCAATCATTTCATACTGCCCCTGAAAGATTGATTCTTTTCCTTCATTTCTTTTAATGTAAGATATGCTGAGCATGTTTTTCTCTTTTGATTTTTAACATTGGGCCTTTCTGCTCAAGTCTTTGACTTTATTGTTTCGTTCATATAGCTTAACTACTCTATGATCAAGAGCAAGTTTCAGAGTCTCTTCTTAAACTGATCTTTTCTTTATTTCTTGTCTTTTAAATGGTCTCTCTCATTCCTCATGTATATTGTCTTCCCACAACTCTTCGGATATCCTGTCATTAGTGTTCAATCATCAAATCTGTTCTTGAAATCCTGGTGGGAAACTTTCAAGGCCAGATCTTGGTTCTCATGAATTTGTTTAAATTATCTTCAGCTTTAACCTAAAATTACGTGTGAGCAATTGATGATTTCTTCATTAGTCAGCCCCGATCTGGTTTTAGCTGCTGATTTTTTAGTTTCTCCTTGTTGATTGCAAGAGATATAGTCAATTAGATTTTTGTTTATGCCATTTTGAGAAATTCATATGTATAGTTGCCTTTTTTGTTGTTGAATAAAAGGTATTTGTGATGATGAACTCATTAATCTTTAAAAATTCTATCATTTGATCTCTGATTTCATTTCTATCACCAAGGTCATATTTCCAACCTGTACATTCCATCACCAATAATTCTTAATACAGCTTGATTGTATGTTTGATCAATTTCAGACTTAAGGTGTTGGTAGAATTTTTCATGTTCTGCATCAGTAACTCAGGTGGTTAGTGCCTAAATTCGAATAGCAATTATATTGATTGGATTTCCATGTATTCAGATAAATTTGTTTTTGTTTTGTTTTTGTTTTGGGGGGGCATCACTGCCCTCTGGTGGTGGGAGTAGGAGGAGGCCCGGCCTTTTGCTCCTGTGGAGCCGCTGCTGGAATTGAACCTCCATCCCAGTGGGCCGCAGTCCCGCACACAATCACTACGCCACCAGGGCTCAACCCTATTCAGATAAATTTTATCCTCACAGACAACATTGTACTTCAAAAGAGATCTTGAAATGTCTTCTTTAATGACAAAGCCAGGCCATCCTTTTTGATAATTTCTTTTCAAGAATAGTAAATTATGTGATTAACTGATTCAATATGCCCAGTATCAGTACATTTCAGTTCACCAATGGCTAGGATGTCTATTCTTACGGGCTATGTTGCATGATAGAGACCTTGCAACTTCCCTATTTCCTACTTCATATATTCCAAATGGTGATTATTAATTGATCTTTACAGCTGTTTCTTCTCTATTTGGCCATGTCCCATCAGCAAATGAAGGTTCCAGATGCTTTGCTTCTATGGACTTTACTCTATGCATATATCTATGATTTACTCTACATTGAGAAAGCAGGTCCTCCTAGGTCATATTTTGATTGCCTTCTCAATTAAAGGGCTCATTTCTGATATTATCTCCAACTATGCCCTGCTTCTTTTCAGGAGGCTTGCAATAGATGACTGTGTTTCTATTTTGTCCATAAGGTTTCCTGGGGCTAATTCCTCAGAAGTGGACAGCCTATTCCTTTTTCATCCTCTGTTCTTAGTGGAGAAGCTCGGCTGAAACCTTTTCAAATTGGCTTATTCTGCCGGCATATAAAATACTGACAATGCAGCCTTCAGCATTACAATGAAACACAAGCCACCAACCAGAGTATGATAAACTGACAAATAAGTGGTGGGATCCTGTACATACTAAAAGTCAAACAAGGAACAAGCCTTCCTGGTTCTGTAAATACAACTAGTTCTGCTGGAATTTCTTCTTTGTTCAATAAATTCTTTATTTCTATCTATTATCTAAAGCAAGTTTTATTCTAATATTAGAAAGGTATCTTTTACATGAGAAAATGACTGGGAGAAATGATGAATTGAAAAGCTGAACACATTCAATATTGGATCATTTTAAGAGTTTTGCCACTAATTATATCCTGAACCACTTGAAAATAGTCTAACAAATGGTATGAACCAAATATTGGTTTGAAGCTTGCTTAATATGATCCATACTCAAGACCTAATTTCTGCTCCTTGAAAAACATCATTGGAAGAAAAAAAACTTCATTTCATAGTTTCTTGGGTTTGGTTGAGACTGCAGTGTGAGTACATATATTTCCAGAGAACAAATATGAGGGTCTAACACCCACCCCAGATTTTTTTAAAGAGGAAGCAAGTAATCAACAAATCCACCCAAAGCAAATCTATCTATCAATAGAAGTATATACTGGGAGGGGGGGGGGAACCTGCAATAAACATATGTTAAAATGGATAGAAAATGAGGCGATTAACATTTGAAGACATACCAGCCATAAAAGAGACATCCCCTTCCTCCCCTCTAAAAGAAAATCAAACAAATGAAAAAAGGAAAACAAAAACCTCTGCTGAGTGGAGTTTTTGTGGTACACATTTTTCCGACTAGGTGAGCTTCTAGCAACTTGCTTTGAATTAGTGTACCCAGTGGCATCACCTAGAAAGGTTCTCTCTGGTCACAGTGATTTTTTTCATAAAAGTAGTTTCATTCAAGTCTCATTTTTGTCATGGCTAATTTAAAAGAATAGCTTGTGGCTGTGAAAGTTTGTTTCCTGCCTGGGAAACATGCCATAAAAAACTGTTGGGCTGTCACAAGCACAGTTCTATGAGAAAAACTCAAGTGTACTAATGGTTTTCTCATTTCCAAAAAGTTGAAATGTTAATTGATGAAAAACCTTATTTTGGACATCATCTTCCTGAATGGATGTAAATGTCAACAAAATTGATGTACTTGGAAGAAAGATGGCCAATGGACCATTGAAAAAATGGGAAAGTTATCTGTACTATCATGGAGCTCAGTTCAGCCAATTTTAGTGGAAGATTTGGGAATGAGAAGGGTCGCTGCCAAATCTGCACCTCGAGTTCTGAGTGACCAGAAATAAAGAGTGTCTAGTGGACACATTCTGTGCTTTGAAAGAACAGTTCCCAAGTAACCTAGAGTTTGTTTCCTAGGCCATCCATTACTGGTGACGAGATATGATGCTATTTTTATGACCTGAAAGTAAACATCAATCGAGCCAGTGGAAGATGCCATTGTCAGCTCATCCTCCCAAAAACTAGCCAAGTGAATTTAAAGGTTAAGATGATTCTCTCTCTCTCTCTCTCTCTCTCTCTCTCTCTCTCTCTCTCTGCCCCTCCCTCCCTCCCTCCTTCCCTCTTTCTCTTATTGTGAGGGGGATTGTGCATTGAGAGTTCCATCCACCAGGTCAGATGCTTAATTAAGCTTTCTGTATAGAAGTTCTGAAAAAGAGTGCATAATAGTGTGTGACAAAAAAGGCCTGATTCTTGGCAGACAGAGCTCTAGTTTTGCCACCACGACAATGCACCTGCTCACCCAACCAGCTCAATGTGCTCAAAGTTTTTGGCTAAAACAGCATATCTCTCTTGTTCTATGTACCTGACTCACCTGACCTCGTGGAACATGACTTCTTTTTCTTTCCTCAAATGCAGAGGGACATGAAAGGACAGCGATTTGACCAGATAGAAGTAAGGGGGAAAAGCTTCTATCTAAAAAGTGGGAGGTGCTGTCAGTCATCCAAACAGATTAGTTGAAAAATGTTTCCAGGAATGGAATCACAAATTAGGAAAGTGTATTAAGTGTGAGAAAGAATACTTTGAAAATTAAAAGTTTGTTTTGTTAAAAAAATTTAAATACATAGTATTGAAAAAATCCCATGTGGGGGATACTTTCCTCATATTTTAAAGGACTACAGAATTTTTTATGGTCGATAGTTTATAGGTAGTTTTGAAGTTACTGTGAAGAATGATTTTCATGGTACTTCAAAAGGGACTTGGGAAAATGTATATGTTAATTGGGCAAGAATCCATGATTTTAAAAAGTCAGATAAATAATCAATTATTTAAACCCATAATCCCCACAGAGTGAATACATCTCTCACTGGCTCTACACAATTAATTTGGGGAAACAATAGGAACATATCTTTATTTTTATTTTAATTAGAAAGAATTCATTGTTGTTTATCAGTATTTAGAAAAACCAATTTTTTGCTGCCTTAATTCAATCTGTCACATATAGACATAGAATATGGATCTGTAAGCTGTTTGTTTACTGCTATGAAGTCTATTTCAGTTTATTGTGAACCTATGTGACTGAGTAGACATGTCCCAGCGGATTTTCTATGTGCTTTGGCAAACAGGTTGCCATGTCTTGCTCCTGAAGAACCACTGTGTGGTTTTAAACCTCCAGTCTTTAGGCTAACTGCAGAATACCTCGTAGTGGTAACTTTGGAGCTGTTTCCAAGGCGGGATTTAAAGTCTTTTGAAGAAAGGATGGGCTGACGAAAAGGCAGAAGTATTGAAAGCAGTTCTCTTCATTCCCTTTGACCACGCTGCTTTGGATTGCAGCTCAAACTTACTGTTATCGAGCAGATTCCCAAATCACAGCGACCCTATCGGATAGAGTAGAATATTACTCCGGTGAGCTTTCATGGTCACAAACCTTTTAGATGAACAGAAAACCTCTTCTTTCTCTACGGACTGCCTGCCGGATTTGAACCCCATGCCTAAGCCAGGAGGACTCCTGTACTGCAGCTTATGTGTGCCCAACAAAGGAATTTAAAGATGACATTTTCACTCAATTTTTCCAACAAAGAGAAATCTTTTCTCTAACATGCCACAAATGGCTTTAAAAAAATTTCAAGTAATGAATATTGGCTTGTGGATAATTCGAATAATTAGAGTTCAATGGACTTACTTTAAAATTGCTATGCAAAAATTGCAATTAAATTGCTTGACAAATCTAATTACAAGTAAATGAATTATGGGTCCTGAGAACTGTTAAAACGTCAATTTCAAAAATTCTAACTTATGA
>PVJH01047995.1:0-11026 GCA_004026705.1 Nesogale talazaci | reverse complement strand
GATTAATTCTACATCACACACACACACACACACATATATATATATATATATTTTTTAATTTAAGTCTTTTCCACTATAAGGGGGGGGGTACAGATTGGGGGGGGCCAAAGCTCATCAATGGGTGAAGCGGTACCCTCTTAAAAAGAGGGGTTGCAGGGAGGAGATGAGCCAGTTAAGGTACACTGTAGTGATAATGAAATGTACAACTTTCCTATAGTTCCCAAATGCTTCCACCCACTATCCCAATTCTACCCAACAAGTCCAGTTAGACTAGGGGATGTACACTGGAGTCAGAAACATGGAGAATTTAGGATAGATGATCCCTCAGGACTAGTGGAAATGGTGATAGTGAAGTAGAAAGGGGGAACCAATTTCAGGGAGCTGCATATGATCTCGGGTTTGGACAACAGGGAAGTGAGCAAAGGAACACATTGGACTATACAATATGAAAAAGTAATTATAAATTATTAATGATTCATGGGGGAGGGAAGGGAAATTATGGGAAGCTGGTACTGGGGGCCTAAGTGGAAAGAGGATATTTTGAGAGTGATGATGGCAACAAGTGTGCAAATGTGGCCTGCATACAATTGGTGTATGTGATGGGAGTTGTATGAGGCCCCCCCCCAAATAAAATTTACTTTTTTTAAAAAAGAGACGAGCTTACACTAAGGGTTCGAGTAGAAAACGTTTGGAAATGAATATGGCAACATGCTGACAGGTGTGCTCGATACAAATAATGTATTGAATGTTATAAGAGTCCCCAATAAAATCATTGAAAAAAAATTCTAAGTTGTTTGAGGGCTTGTATAGCTCATCACAACCATACATGTATTGCATCAAGTACACTTGTATATATGTTGCCATCATTTTCAAATGTTTTCATTGTACTTAAGCCATTGGTAACAGCTCATGTTCCGCTCATGAACCCTTGATAATTCATTTTAAAAAATTAATATCTTAGACCACTGTCTCTCATCACCCATTTTGCTTTTGTCCATCTCCCTGGGAGGGGTTTATATATAGAACATTGTGATCCTTTCCCCACCTTCCCCTCCTGGTATTGCTCCTCTCACTATTGGTCCTGAGGGGTTTATTTGCCCTGAATTCCCAATATTTTCAGCTCTTATCTGTACCAGTGTACAGGCTCTGGTCTAACTGGGTTTGTAAGGTAGAATTGGGGTCATGATGGTGGGGAGGAAGCATTTTAGAACTAGAAGAATGCTGTATGTTTCATTGGTGCCATACTGCACCCTGACTCTTCTTTGTGATCCATCTAAGGAATTGTCCTATTGTCTACGGATGGGTTTTCCATCTCCACACCCACTCCTTCCTCATTGATCAGATTTTTTGTTCTGGGTATTGATGCCTGATACCATCAAAACCTCATGATCACACAGGCTGGTGTGATTGTATGTGGGCTTTGCTGCTTCTCAGCTAGATGGCTGCTTGCTTGTCCTCAAGCCTTTAAGACCCTAAGATGCTATATCCCTTGATAGCTGGGCACTATCACCTTTCTTCACAACATTTACTAGGCACCCATTTTGTCGTCAGTGATTGTGTTGAAAAGGTAAGCATCACCGAAAGCCAGGCAACTAGGACAAAGTGTTCTTGCATTGAGGGTGGACTCGAATAGTACTCAAGACCCAATATCCATCTGCTACCTTAAAAAATACTTAACATATAAATATATTTCCATAGTGGCTGTACATACACTGCAGGAATATATAGGTTCACCAGCAGTGGGTGAGAGTTCCTATCTCACCGCAGTTCCTCCAACATTTATAACTTTCTGATACTTTGAATTGGGCTATCTTTGAGTGTGTTAGGTGATATCTTTTTTTGTTTGTTGTTTGTTTTGTTTTTGTTTTTTGGGCATCACTGCCTCTGGTGGTCGTGGGCACTACCCAGTGCTGCTCCTGAGAGCCGCCGCTGGATTTGAACCACCAAGTCCGCAAATCGCAGTCCCGCACTCAACCACTTATGCCACCAGGGCTCAGCCCGATATATATATATGTGTGTGTGTGTGTGTGTGTGTGTGTGTGTGTATATTTTTTAATTTGCATTTCTCACCTGGCTAATGATCGGGAACATTTTCCCAAATGTTTATTGGTCATTCAGATTTCTGCCCGTGTGAAACGTCTGTTCAGGTTCTTTGCCCACCTCCTCAGTAAACAGTTTTTTTGTTTGTGGAAGCTAGCCAGAGTATTGTAGATTTTAGTAATAAGGCTTTTGATGTGTCATTACTAAAGATGATTTCCCAGTCTGTGGATTCTTACTACTCTCAGCAAATTCTTTCAATGTACACAGGTATTTTATCTTGCCAGTATATCCCAGTATGTCAATTTGTACCTTCACTGTATGTATGTCCTTTTCTATTTTCCAATAGCCTAGGTATTCCCTGCGCCAAAGTTTTCAGGTTTGTCCCAGTTCCCTCATTGATGGCCCTAGTAGTTTCAGGTTTTACCTTAAGGTCTGTGATCCATCTTGAGTTTATTTTTGTGCATGGTGTGTGTGTCAGTCCGGGTAGGCTAGAGGAACAAATTTCGTAGACATGCATATAGATATAAGGAAAAGGTTTATATACAAGAGGAACAGGACATTGAGCCCAGTCCAGTTCAAAGTCATAAGTCCAATATTAACCCATATGCCCGAAATCAATCTATAAAGTCTCCTTCCAACTCATGAAGTCACATGTCAGTGGGTACAGAATCCCGGCGCTGGCAGGGGTCTCCACAGGGCTCCTTGCTTCCAGGGCTCAGGGTCCATCAAAAACAGAAGCAACTCACCACTGGCAGAGATCTCCATGTGGCTGCCCCAGCTTCAGAGGTCTGGCTCCATCAGGGCAAAGCTGCGTGGTCTCTCCACCTGCTCCTCCAGCTTCTTGGACGCTGCCATCATGTCTTGTCCATGATTCATCCGTCTCTGAGACTAACTCCCAACAACTGGGAAAGATAGCTTCTCATCTTCACAAGGGAAATATTGCGAGATTTCTGAGAAGTCTCAGGAGAAAGCCATGCCCACACAGAGGCCTCATTGGCTACTCAATGGCTATCTCCAGATTAACAGGCTAGACTCCACCCCTACATTTCAATCATAAAATTAGCATAAGCACATGACTGCCACAGTGTGAGGTAAGGGTCTTGCTTAATTTTTCTGCTGGTAGATACCCATTTTTCTCAGCACCACTTGTTAAAAAGGGCATCTGTTTCCCATTTGATATTTTTGGGGTCCTTATAAGGATCAGTTTTGTCCATAGTAATGTTGGTATTCCTAGGTTTTTAGTTCTTTTCCATTGGTATGAGTGTGTACCTGTCAGTATACCAGTACCACACTAACCACTGGGGCTGTATAATAGGTGCTAAAGTCAGGTAAAGTGAACCCTCCCCCTTTGTCTTTCTTTTTAAGTTCTCTGCTAATTCAGGGCTTCTTCCCTCTCCATATGATGTTGGTGATCAGTTTTTCCAATTCTTTGAATAAAGATGGTATTTGTATCAGGATAGCATTAAACTTATATAATACCTTGGGCAGAACTGACATCTTTACTATATTGAATCTTCTGATCCATGAGCTTGGGATATTCTTCCATTTGTTGAGGTCACTTTTGGTTTCTGGTTATAGTGTTCTGTAACTTTCCCTGTACAAATCTTTGTTTTATTAGTCAGGCATATCCCTAGATATTTCAACTTGTTGTTGGCTATTGTGAGTCATACTCCCCTTTTGATCCCCTCTTCTGTAGTCTTGTTCAGTATGTATAGCATTCTGATAGAGTTCTATTTGTTGATTTTGTATCCTCCCACTCTGCTGTATTCCTCTATCATTTCCAGCACTCCCCATGTGGACCTTTTGAGATTTTCCATATATAAAATCATATAATCTGCAAATAATGATAGTTTCACCTCTTCCTTTTCCAGGCAAATACCTTTGATGTCTTTTCTTTTCCTTATATTGTTAGCTAGGACCTCCAATATGATGGTAAATAAGAGTGGGGAAAAAGGGGCATCCTTGTCTGGTCGTCACCATTTTCAGTGGGATTGTTTTCATGCTTTCTCCATTGGCTACCATAGTGGCTATTGGTTTTTCATATATAGTTTATATTATATTGAGGAATTTTCCTTTCATTTCTATCTTTTTGAGTGTCTTGAGCAGGAATTGGTATTGGATGTTCTCGAATACTTTTTCCACATCTATTGGGGGAGGCATTACTGCCCTCTGGTGGGAGTGGGAGGCCCAGCCTTGCTCTTGGAGAGCTGCTGCTACTGGATTTGAACCGCCAAGCCAGTGGCCGCGGTCCCACACTGAACCACTATGCCACCGGGGTTCAGCCCGCATCTATTGATAATTTTTGGTTCTTATAATTTTTAATGTCAATGTGACAAATAATACTAATGGTCTTCATATGTTGAATCATTCCTGTATCCCTGGTATGAATCCCACTTGGTCATGGTCAATTATTTCTTTTATATACTTTTGGATTTTATTGGCCAGTATTTTGTTAAGGATTTTTGCGTCGATGTTCACTAGGGGTATTGACCTGTAGTCCTTGAATCTTGTGGGATCCTTGTCCACTTTAGATATCAGTTATACTAGCTTCATAAAAAGAGTTCAAGAGTTTGCGGTCTTTTACTATGTTTTGAGAGTTTGTGTGGGATTGGTGTCTGTTCTTCCCTGAATGTTTGGTAGAATTCAGTCAAGCAATCTGGTCCAGGGTTTTTTTTCTTTTTTTCGGTAATCCCTTGATAACCTTGTCTGTTTCATCTATTGCTATGGGTCTGTTGAGATTCTTGATGTCCATCAGGGATCATCTAGGGAAGGGTTGTTTTTCCATGTCTTCCAAGTTGTTGAATTCATTGGCATATAGGCCATCGTAGCACTGTACAATTATCCTGTTGATTTCTTTGGGTCGCTGGTAAAGTGCCCTGTTTCATTCCTCATCTTTACTATTGAAATTTGTTCCTTCCTCTTTTTTTTTGGTAGGTTTGCCAGTGGTCTTTCAATTCCATGAATCCTTTCAATTAATTTTAGCTGCATTAATTTTTTTTCCAGAATTTTCTCTCTAATGAATCTCAGCCCTGATTTTTATTATTTCTTTTCTTTTGCTATTAGTAGGATTATTCTGTTGACTTTGCTCTAATTGCTGTAAGTTTTGTGTCAGCTTAAGTCTCTCTTCCTTTTTCATGTGTGCATGTATTGCTCTCAAACATCCTCTGATAACTGCCTTTCCCGCATCCCAAAGGTTTTGGTACATCATATTTTCATTATTGTTCTTTTCTAAAGACTTCCTAAATTCTGAACTGGGCCAGTACCCACTCCTTTTGCAATAAAGGATTATTCATCCTACAATTCTTTGCCCTTGTTTTCTTAATTGTCCTTTTGTTGATTTCCAGCCTTATGGCATAATTGTTGGAAAGTCTGTATGGTCTCTGTGTGCTTGAACTTACACAGAGTTTACTTGTATCCCAGCATGTGATCCATCTTCGCATACATGTCATGGGCTTGAAAAGTGAATTTTTTTGCATTTGCATGCAAAGCTCTGGAAGTATCTATCAGGCCAAGTTGTCTAATCATAATATTTAGATCTGTAGCCTCCTTGTTAAGCTTCTTTTCCTGTGATCTTTTTCTTTTTTTTGGGGGGGGGGGCATCACTGCTCTCCGGCAGTGGGAGTAGGAGGCCCAGCCCCACTGCTGGAATTGAACCTCTGTCCCAGTGGGCTGCAGTCCCGCGCACAACCACTACGCCACTGGGGCTCAGCCCCCCTGTGATCTCTTTCTCAGAGAGTAGTGTATTAAAGTCACTTATAATTGCTGAGTCTGATTTCTTTTTTCATCTTTTGGAGCATTAGATGAGTTTCACAGGTCTCTTGTTGGGCAGGTGTATATTTATTATGCTCACTGGTTCTGGGTCTACTGTTCTCTTGGGTTTTATTATATAGTGCCCCTCCTTATCTTATGACTTGCACCTTGCGATCAATTTTCTCCAAGGCCTTTTCTGAATTGCCATTTGCTTGGTATGTTTTTCTCCAGCCTTTGAGTCTCAGTCTATTTTTGTCTGTAATCTTGAGATGTGTCTCTTTTAGGCAGCAAATCGCTAGAGATGCCAGCCTCCGCCTTTTTTGTTTTTCTTTGCTGGGTACAGTGTACTTTATTGATGGTACATGACAGGATCGGGCTCACTGAACAGCTCCCCTTCCTTCAGGGGGTCTGGATGGAATAGTGTCAGTGTGTTGGGGATTGAGTTAGGGGCAGACTCCCCAGCAGCGGACAACCTCTGCCTTTTAATGCCTGGGTTCAGTCCATTGACATTCGGGGTTATGACATCCATCTTTGAAACCTGTGCTGTCATCGAGCCAAGAGGATGTAAAGCATGTACCGATGAAGATCAAGACAACAGCCTTCGGTAGGGATTTCATTTCAATAAATAACAAAAATCTTCACAAGTGGACCGATATGTAACAACAGCTAAACGTAGAAAAGATTGAAATGGTCAAGAATTTCATTTGCTTGGAGCCACAACCGATGCCCATGGAAGCAGCAGTTAAGAAATCAAACTAAAGATTGTATTAGGAATTACTTGCAATAGACTCTTTAAAGAGTTTAAACCATGGTCGCATAAAAAACATAGCCACTTTGAGGATTAAAGTGAACTAAACCCAAGATATTGTGTTTTTTTTGGGGGGGGGGCATCACTGCCCTCAGGTGGTGGGAGCAGGAGGCCCAGCCTTTGCTCCTTGGAGCTGGAATTGAACCTTCATCCCAGTGGGCTGCAGTCCCGCACACAACAACTACACCACCGGGGCTCAGCCCTAAGATATTGTATTTTTAATCACTTGTATACATACAAGAGCTATGTATGTATGATTAAGGAAGACTGAAGAAGAATTGGTACATTGGAATTATAGTGTTGGTGAGCCATATTGCATATACTATGGGTTGTCAGAAAATCGAATGGACCTGTCTTGAAAGAAGTACAGTAAGAATGCTTCTTAGAAATGAGGGTGGCACATGCTTTGGACATGTTCTCAAGAGAGAGTTCTCAGTACCCGGAGAAAAGGGGTGGGTGAAGATAGGGATTGACACAGTGGTTGTACACAGAAATACTGTGAGTCAAAAATGACTCTCAGGCATGCTGTTTGTCATCTTTCTGACCTCCTTTAATCCCAGTCCTTTTGCATGTGCCTTTGTGACTAGATGAGGCTTGGCAATAAGCCAGTTAACTAGTGCCACAATAATGCTGTGTTAACAAACAACCATCAAAATTGGATTTAAGCAGTCACTATTAATTATTTTGATGATTAGCTATGCTGTGCTTTTCATTTCAGGTCTATGGATTAACTAGGAGGTTCAGCTGTACATGTTTTATTGTTGTACAAGTTGAATAGGCAGGGACACAAGAAGGAAACTGGAGGCTCAAACATCCTGCTTCTGCCCACTTACTTTTCACCAACATCAGTCTCCAGACTAATTTCAAAGTCAAAGTAATGGGAACATACACTTTACCCACCTTGAGGTCAGGGCTTAGATATGGGTACAATGAGAAGTGACCTGTTCAGTTCTGGTTCCTTGGGTCCTCTGTCCTATTTTTGCAAATAAAGCCTGAGGTAATTGAATATATTGGACGCAGTGATTGTTAACTTTATGATTCTGGACTGCCCAGGTGCGGTGATTGCACCCTGACTAGAGGAACCTGCCTAGTGCTGCTATGACAAAGCTATCACAACATGGGTGGCTTTAACAAATAAACACACTTGCTCACATGTGAAGAAACTAGAAGTCTGAATTCAGAGTCCTGGCTGGAGATGTTTTTCCTCTCTCTCTGCTCTGGAGGAAGGTCTTTGTTTCTTTAGCTTCAGCTTCCTGGTGGTGTTGTGTTTTACATGCTGGAATGCTAACTGCAAGTTCAGCAGTTCAAAACCACCACTTGTCAAAAGATGAGGCTTTCTGTTCTTTTTTTTTTAGGCATCACTGCCCTCTGGTGGTGGGAGTAGGAGGCCCAGCCAAGGCTTTCTGTTCTTACAGACTTACTAAGCCTAAGAAAGCTACCAGGGCAGTGCTACGCTTTCCTGCAGGGTCACTACGCGTCAGAGGCAACTCTACGGCAGTGAGTTTGGTTTGGGTTTGATCTATGCTTGCTTGTGTAATAAATCTCAAAAAGTTTCCCTTACAATATGCTCAACACGAATCCTGTGTAATTAGCACAGCAAAACAACCAGCTCCCAAATAAGATTATAACTTCAGGCAGAGAGGTGAAGGTTTACAACAGATTTGAGGGCTGAGCCCCGGTGGCATGGTGGTTGTGCGCAGGACGCGGCCCACTGGGATGGAGGTTCAAGTCCAGCTCCACGGAGCAAAGGCTGGGCCTCCTACTCCCACCACCTGAGGGCAGTGATACCCTGCCCCCCCCAAAAAAAAACAGATTTGAAAGCAGTATAATCCAATCTATAGCAGTAACAAAATAATTTCTATAAATGGGGTCATAGGAACAGTAACATGCTATGAATTTAGTGTATCCATGCACTAAGTTAAGAAAAATCTTTTAGGCTTTAGTTGAATATACTAGTCATTATTTATATTGTACATGTTTAGTAGACATATACACCTTGTAGTTCCCAGAAGTATACAAAGATAATTTTTTCCAATGATTTCAATGGGACCTCTTACAGCTCTTAAAATATTCCATACATCATTTGTATCAAGCATATTTGTATACATGTTGCCATCTTCATTTCCAAGTATTTTCTACTTGTACCCTTGGTATAAGCTCCTCTTTCCCCCTCTTTTTTTTTTTAAATAAATCATTTTACTGGGGGCAAAGGTAATTTTGGGGGGGCATCACTGCCCTCTGGTGGTCGTGGGAGCTACGCAGCCTTGCTGCTGCTGGATTTGAACCGCCAAGCCAGTGGGCCGCGGTCCTGCACTCAGCCACTACAGCACCGGGGCTCAGCCCCAAAGGTAATTTTTTTGGATGTTTAAAACATGTACTTTTTTTTTTTTTTTTTTTTTGCAAAGGAACAAAAGGAGTTTATTTTCTAGCTTAAGCTAGGGTCGGGCTCACACCACTACCCAGCACCGCAGTTTCCTTAGCCTCACCCCAGACCACCACACAAAGCTAAGATTTTATAGTTTCAGGTTACATCAGGGGAGTGCCCCTTCCTGCTTCCTGCCATTAGCGGGAAGGTGGCTGTTCTCTATTGGCGAGCGGCTTTCCGTGTCCTTCTCTGGTTGGCTGTCAGGGACTTGTTGAATTTTGAATGCTTCTTCCTGGTTCCGGGTGTTGCATCCGCTTCGGGGAAGTCACGGGTTTTCTCAATTTCCTATTCTTTTCTTACGGCCATCCTTTCCCAGTGGCGTCTGTCACCGCTGTCTCCAGTCTCTCAGGCCCCACATTGGGCACCAGTAATGACGGGGCCTGCCGTCATTTCACCGTGGGTTACGGAGATCGGAAGGTGCAGATGAGAAAGGAAGAAAGGGAACACAGAGATGCAACAGTCATCGCTCCTCTGAGCTGCACTGCGCCACATGTCCTGTTTTCATGAGTGAAATTGCTAGTTTTCATTTTGCATGGCGAAATCATGAAGTCAGGAATTGCTCGTTATTTTTCATCTTTTTTATTAATCATTTTATTGGGGGACTCTTACAAATCTTTTAACAATCCATCATTCAATTGTATTAAGCACACTTGTATATAAGGTGCCATTAACATTTCCAAAACATTTCCTTTTTACTTGAGCCCTGGTATCAGCTTTTTTTTTCCTCTTCTCTCCCCTCCCCTTCCTTGTGCATCCTTGATCAATTACATATTATTCTTGTTATTTCGTGTCTCACACTGTCCATTATCTTTTTTCAACCATATTTGTTATTTGTCCCTCTGTGGTGGTAGTGGTGTGGGTATCATTTTCTCCTTAATTTTCAACTCTGATTTTGAGACACAGCCAAGTTTGTTCACTTCAAATGTCCCCCCCCCCATAAAAACAAAAGAAGAAAACAACCTTCAAGGTCAAAGATTAGCCTAACTTTCAAATAAAATTATAAGAGGGCATGCTATTTTTCCAAAGTAGTCCTCCTATATTTAATCCCCTAACTTTTGCAGATTGGGGGTTCAATCTCATTCCGTATAACTTTTTGGATGAGTAAAGGGAGTCTTTTCTCCTACAATGTTGGCCCCTCTTTTCCTTCAGGTCCAGTTGAAGCTGGTGGTTTTCCACGTGGTCTTCTAGTCCTTCCTGTTGCTTTTTTTTTTTTTTTCACATCACTGCCTTGGTGGGAGTAGGAAGTCCAGCCTTGCTCCTGGAGAGCTGTTGCTGGATTTGAACTGCCAACGCTGTGGCCTGCAGTCCCGCACTCAACCACTGCACCACTGGGGCTCGGCTAGCCCTGTTGCTTTTGAGTTGCTACTTTTTGCTTCTTATCTGTATAATCAAGGAGCCCTGGTGGCAGAGTGGTCTTCACACTGAGCTGCTCTCCTAAGAGCGGCAGTTTCAACTAGTTGAACTAGTTACTCCACTAGTTGAAGATGAGGCTGTTTGCTCTCATAATTTTTATAATCTTGGAAACCCTATTAGGGTGACTATGAGTCAGAAAAGACTTGGTGACAGTGACCGTGGTCTTTGGCATCTGTGCATCAAGGAGTCCTGGTGGCACTGTGGATTAGGCACTGGGACTATAAGCTGCAAAGTCAGTTATTGATTCTAAACCAATTCAATGACAGGAGGCCATTTTAAAAAATCATTTCATTGGGGGCTTATACAACTCTTACCACAATCCATAAATACATACCTGTGTCAAGCACATTTGTACATTTGTTGTCATTATCATTCTCAAAACATTTGTTTTCTACTTAAGCCCTACCCCTACCCCATGAACTCTTGATAATTTATAAATTATTATTTTGTCATGTCTTACACTGTCTAATATCAACCTTTACCCACTTTTTGTTTGCCCCCTAGGGAGGGGGTTATATGTAGTAGATCCTTGTAATCAGTTCTCCCTTTCTACCCCACCTTCCCTCCAGGCCATTTTTTGTTTATAAAAA
>PVJH01047994.1:0-11014 GCA_004026705.1 Nesogale talazaci | reverse complement strand
AGGTGGAGGTGGAGGAGGTGGAGGAGCAGGTGGAGGTGGAGGTGGAGGAGCAGGTGGAGGTGGAGGAGGCGGAGAAGGTCTTGGAGTGTCACTAAGACTCAGCATGGCGTTGAGGACTCCGCTTACATGGAGCAGTGATTCTCAGCCTTCTTAATGCTGAGACCCTTTCATCCAGTTCCTCACTTGGTGGTGCCCCCCAACCATCAAATTATTTTCTTTTTTTTTTTTTTTTTTGGCATCACTGCCCTCTGGTTGTGGGAGTAGGAGGCCCAGCCTTTGCTCCTGTGGAGCTGGAATTGAACCTCCATCCCAGTGGGCCACAGTCCTGCGCACAACCACTACGCCACCGGGGCTCAGCCCATAAAATTATTTTCATGGCGACTTCATCACTGTCCTTTTGCTTCTGTGATGAATTGTCGTGTAAATATCTGATGGGCAGGATGTCTTTCACGGTTACAAGCTGAATAGCATAAAAGTGCGGTGATCACTCACAAAGCAATATGTCATCACATGTTGTGAAATACGTATTTCTAATGACACATGAGAGAAATTCTGTCCTGCAGCACGGTGTGGCGTGGGTGACGGTCTCCGCGCCGGGTACTGGTCTGCGGGGGCGCATCTGCATGGGGGCGGACCCCATGGTCTGAGGCAACCCCTATGAAAGAACCTATGGAACCCCCAGGCTGAGAATCATGGATTGACTCAGTGTCAGACACCACCTGCCCGCTCTGCCTTTGAGCGATGGAGTCCCTGGGGCTGGGCCTGATGTCTAGAGAGCGCTTGGCCGCCTCCCATCCTCAGAGACTCTCCTTCGTCTGCTGAGGGCCCCGGGTGGCGGGGACGGGGCGGGAGATCTTTCCAGGTTCTGCAAGGCGCCCAGGGCCTTGCATCACCCGAGGAACCAGGGAGCCAAGCACCGGTCCCTCCGGGGAAGATGGCTGAGGCAGTGTCAGGTGGGGCTGCCAGGGAGGTGGCTGAGGATCCTGGGACAGAGGGTCCACCCAGGGCCCGACCCATGCAAGACTCCATCAGCATCACTTTGACCCTGTGACCTTGGGCCTTATTTCCCCCTGTCAAGTGAGGCTAGTCCATTCCCTGCTGGCCAACTGGGAAGGAGGAAGGACAAGGTGTGAGCAAAGGTCCCGAAGGTCAAGAGGGCTGGTAGCCCAAGCCTTTCCCTCTAGTTCTTTAATGCCCCCCCTCCACCCATCATCATGACCCCAATTCTCCCTTACATATCCGGCTCGATCAGAACAGGGACACTGGTACAGAGGACACTCACCACACAGGGAACCCAGGGCCGCTAAACCTCGCACGACCGATAATGTGAAGAGCGATACCAGGAGGGGCAGGGGAAGGTGGGGTAGAAAGAGGGAACCGATCTGTGTGCGGGACTGCGGCCCACAGGGTTGACGGTTCAAATCCAGCAGCAGCTCTCCAGGAACAAGGCTGGGCTTCCTACTCCCACCAGGACAGTGATGCCACACACACAAAAATTGTAAATGCAACATGCCCATACCAGAAAGGGGGAACCAATCATAAGCACCTACATATCACCTCCCCCCACCCCAGGGGGATGGACAACAGAAAAGTGGGCGAAGGGAGACACTGATCTGTGTAAGACATGAAAAAAAATAATTTATATACTATTAAAGGTTCATGAGGGAGGGTGTTGGAGGGAGAGTAAAAAAATGAAGGTGATACTAAGCTCAAGTAGAAAGAAAATGTTTCAAACATGATGACAACAAATGTACAAGTGTGCTCGATATGATGGATGGATGGATGGATGGGGATAAGAGCTGTAAGAGCCCCCAATAAGATTATTTTGGGGGGAGCATCACTGCCCTCTGGTGGGAGGAGGAGGCTCAGCTTTGCTCCCGGAGAGCTGCTGCTGGATAAATTTGAACCGTCAACCCAGTAGGTCGCAGTCCTGCACACAACCACGACACCACCGGGGATCAGCCCCATAAAGAATTTTTTTTAAGGATGATGATCCCAACTGACCAGAGGCCCTGCAGGAGAAGAGGCCTCTCTGTGGACACCCACAAGAGGAGAGCCTGCTGTTTGTTCTAGGAAAAGCAAGAGGCCTCAAGTCCAAGTCTACCTTGTGACGTCACAGGAGTCCAAGTGGTGTCGATGGTCTTGTGTTAGGCTGCCTTCTGCTCATCCGGCAGTTCGAAACCACTCCGTCCTCCAAAGCAAGTGTCCTGATTCACAGCCCCATCCCGCAGAAGAGGGGTGGCTCTGGTGGGGTGAGGCTTGCATGCTGGCCTGTGAGCAGTTCAAATGCACGGGCAGCTCTGGGGGAGAAAGACCAGGCACTCTCCTGCTGTAAGGGGTTCCTGTCTCAGAAGTCCACAGGGCGTCTCTGGACATCAGCCTGGACTCGGTGGTAGAGAGTTGGGTCGGTGTTAGCATTATCCTTTATGAAGGGTCAGGTGCCCGGGTGGCACGGTCCAGTAAGCATTGGACTGCCCATGGTGAGGTTGGTGGTTCAAATCTGCCCACCACTCCATGGGGGAAAAAGGAGGCGAGGTGCTCCCATAAAGATTTACAGCCGGGGGCTGAGCCCCGGTGGCGTGGTGGTTGTGTGCAGGACTGCGGCCCACTGAGACAGAGGTTCAACTCCAGCAGTGGGGCTGGGCCTCCTACTCCCACCACCGGAGAGCAGTGATGCCCCCCCCCCAAAAAAAATTTACAGCCGGGGGAGCTGGGGGCATGATGGGTAACACGTCCGGTGTCTAAGTGCCAGCTCAGCCGTTGGAAACACACCAGCCACTTCTCAGGAGAAGGAAGAGGCTTTGGACTCCCGCAGCGAGGTCCAGCCTCTGAAGCACACAGGGGCAGTTCCACCCTGTCCATTCAGATGAGTCGACGGTGGTCAGGGTGCGTGAGCTGGACCCACTCAAAGGCAGTGCATTGAATACGTCGGTAACAGAGGAAAGTGGGGAAGGAGCCCTTTCATGAGGGGGACCTTGAAATCAGGCCGTAGTGAAGGTGCCCAAGGGTCCTGTCAGGCACACGGAGAACACAGGCACTGAGCACGGCACCTGTGCCAGCCCAGGTGCAGACAGAGCGACGGTGGCAGGAGCAGGACCCTGACGGCCCTCCAGGTAGGGCTAGGGCCCCGATTTCCACCAAGGGGAATCTGTCGGGCAGGTGCTTTTTCTTTCTTAATTAAAAAAAAAAATTAAAAAATCGATTTCCTTTGAAGCCTTCAGACAGAATGTCAACAGAACAAACTGCCACCTTGTTTTTGTTGGCAATTAGAAGGCTGGTGGAGCGTATCAGAAGAAGCCTTCACGGGTTCAACAGGCGCGGTTGTGCTGCGATAATTATTATTTATTATAAGAAGGATATAGAGAGCATGAGACAGGGAGAAATCATAAGAGTCAGGCATGTTTCACATCAGGGTAGCATGCTCACCTCCACCATCCAGGTGGAGAGACAGTGAGTGGGGGAAGGGATTACATGAGGGAGAGGGACGGGGAGCGCCTGGCGCTGAGGGGGCTGCAGAGAGGGGGCCTCTATCTTATGTCCAATCCTTATATGCCCTCTGGAGTTATGCCAGGCCCCTAACTGCAGGCAAGGACATACGTCACAGGAAGGGCTTGTGCCATAGGCACACATTATAGGAAAAGGAGGTATTGGGGGGGGTCCCATGTGACAAGACCAGACCCCAGATTCCTGGAGGTACCTACACAGGTTATACTAGAGATCATTAACAACAGCATGTGAATCCGCCCACAGGCTTCAAGGGAAGGGAACCATCATCCTAAAACAGCAGGGGAGTCAGCTCTGTTGTGAGACACACAAAGGCCTCAGATAACTGGGAGCTTCAAGAAGAATAGCTAACTTAACTTCCACACCCAATGCTGGTAAATAGTTTGCTTAATATCTTGGAGTATACAGTTGTGGGAAAGTCCTGTCTTCATCCCGCAGGAGTATGTTCATTATACCAAAAAAGAGACACTGTACAGGTTAAAAACAAACCTTAGGGGCTGAGCCCCAGTGGCGTAGTGGTTGTGCGCGGGACTGCGGCCCACTGGGAGGGAGGTTCGATTCCAGCTCCACGGAGCAAAGGCTGGGCCTCCTACTCCCACCACCTGAGGGCAGTGATGCCCCCCCCCCAAAAAAAAAAACCTTAAAGGCTGAGCCCCGTGGCGTAGTGGTTGTGTGCAGTGCAGCCCACTGGGATGGAGGTTCAATTCCAGCTCCACAGGAGCAAAAGCTGGGCCTCCTACTCCCACCACCAGAGGGCAGTGATGCCCCCCCAAAAACCTTCCCCCCAAAATAACAAACAAACCTTACACAACCTTACACTTCAATTTGCTTTTTTTCCCCCAATTATTTTATTGGGGGCTCCTACAGCTCTTATAACACCCAATACATCATGTGTATCAAGCATATTTGTACACATAGTGCCATATTCATTTTGAAATATTTTCCGCTTGAGCCCTTGGTATAAGCTCCTCCTCCCCCCTCCCCCTTTTTTAATGAATTATTTTATTGGAGCTCATACACCTCCCCTCACGATCCATACACACATCGATTGTGCGCAGGCCACGTCTGCACACTGGTTGCCATCCTCACTCTCAAAACATCCTCCCTCCACTTAGGCCCCCAGTACCAGCTCCCCATATTGCCCTTCCCTTCCCTCCCCCCATGAACCCTGAGTAATTTACAAATTGCTATTGCTTTTTCATATCGGACACTGTCCAATGCGTCCCTTCATCCAGTTCCCTGCTGTCCGTGCCCCAGAGGGGAAGCTATATGTAGATCCCTGAAATTGGTTCAACTTACTTTTCTTCATAAGAAATGAGTTAAGAGGGCTGAGCCCGGGTGGCGTCGTGGTTGTGCGCGGGACTGCAGCCCACTGGGACGGAGGTTCAATTCCAGCAGTGGGGCTGGGCCTCCTCCTCCCACCGCCGGAGAGCAGTGATGCCCCCCCCCCAAATAAAATAAGAAAGAAGTGAGCTGTGTACAGGGGTGTTAAATGCTTTACAGACACGGGGAAAACTGCACGAGAACCAGCTTATTGTCCTTCACCATCTTCCTCATCCTCGCTCTTCTCGGCCTTGATGGCTGCCTCCCTCCTTAGGGGCCCGGGCTCCCTTGCAGCGCCGTCTGCAGCGATATCCCCCCTTCCTATTTCTTCCCCAGCTCAGCGGCCTTCTGCTTGTCCCCGATGGACAGGCTCCGGGGGCCGCTCACCTTGGACTGGGGAGCGCTACTCAGAACCAAAGGAGAAGGGCCACGGGAGGCCTCTCTGGGGGGGACTTTGGGATCCTTGAACTTTCTTCTTGTCTGCCCCTTCAGGATGTAAGTTCCCAGTTCTCCTTCATGACAGGCCCTGCCCGCCTGGGCCATGTCTTCAAATGTCCCTCTCTGGAGGAAACCAGGCCTTCTACCTCTCCTGGCACTTCGTCGAAAAACTCTGGGAAGTTGACAGGGCGTGGGGGGGGCTTTCTCTTGTCCTCTCGGGGCATGTTTGCGCCAAACATGCTTACGCCGACATCTTTTCTAGAGGACCCCGGGGCCCGTGTTGCCCTCTGTCTTGTTCCTTCGGAGGGAGAAGCAGTCACCCCAGTGTCTTCCTGCCCTGCCTCACCCCCGCCCGGGGCTCTCTTGGTGAGACTCCTGGACTGCAGTGGCCTGGACGGGGGTGGGGGGGGGTGAGCCAGGCCCAGGCAAGTTCTAGAAGGCTCTGCTGTCCCTTCCTGAGGGGTCCAGGGAGTGCAGAAGGCTCCAAACCTCAGCACTCCCCACGAACACGGTTCCGAGAGGTGGGCCCATGTGGCCCTGGACTCTTCCCCACCTTTCCCTGTGCCGCACACAGCGCCCACATGGGAGCGCGGTGGGGGGATCGGGGACCCCGGGGGTCGGGTCAGGCCCGCCTTACTCCCCGAGTGACCCGCTACTCTTGTGCAGCAGCCGGACCCAAAGCAACGTGTCCTTGGGTCTCTGCCAGGAGCATGGATTGTGGACACCAAGCACGATGATAAGATTCTGAACAGCTATCTCCTTTCCATTTCCATCAGGCTACCACCTTTATTTGAACCCCACTGTTGTCTCGCCGTACTCTAACCGACCAGGTCTTCAAAGACTCTCCCAGCCCGGTGACTCTGGGGGCAGGCCTTCCTGGTGTCTTTCTGGTGGCGGGAAGAGGTTACAGGTCAACCCTTAAGGCGTGCCCACCCAAAATGCTGTCCCTGCAAAACATACCAGACAGTTGGGGTTGTGATCAGACGGGGCTGGGAGCACACAGACCCCCCTCCGGCTCCCCTCTGCTATTGGCATAGGGCACACCCTGCTGAGACCTCCTGTCTAGAAGAAAACAAGACCATAGGGCCCAGGCTAAAAGGGTACCAGCAACACCTTGACTCGGGAAGGACCAAGCCTCCCTAGAGGTGAACTGGAGAAAGTTCCGGGAGGGCTGGGTGGGCCCAGCTTTTAAGCTTGATCTGCATGTGTAAAGTCTAGGGAGGGGATGAGGCGGGGACTTGTCCTGCAGATTCTTTAGGAAATACAAGAGGGAGGGGCAGGGGAGATTGGGGCTTTCCAGGAATGAGGAAGTACCTGGGTGGCGGGCTGGCGTTTCTTTTCCAAAGGTTCAAATTCCTGGTGAGGATTTTAATTACAAAACGAAAGGGTCAAAATTGAAGGCTTCTGTTTCTGTCAACTGCCCTGTTGACTTACCGCTCGCCCCCTCCCCACCACACCTTGGAATCAGTCAATCCTAACCCGTATATCCCCTCCCCCTCCTGGGGACACCCAGGGTCCCGCCGCTATTACAGGTGAGAACTCCCTGGGATTGGGGCTCAGTCTGGATAGGAATCACGAGGCTCAAAGTTCTTCCCAAGATACAACCCGCTTGGCACTGGCTACCCCTTCGGAACATCTCCGTTAACAGTTAAACTGTTCTCAGAGAGATGAAACCCCCCAAAAAATCAAACACGATTTACAGACACCGCATGACACAGGCAACCACTAACCTCACCCAGGGCCACCGGCTCCAGTCCCACCATTTTAGGGTACAATACTGACCCCTGAACAAATGTCACGTCAGACTCTGCTTTCAGGCATCCTTTCTATAGTTTGTTAGCAAATGTAACTTAAAGAGTATTAGGATTTAAAAAACACCAAGACGCAGGGACATGGACAGAGGAAGACAGAGGCCATCAGAAGGAGGTCAAAATGGGGCCTATGGGTTGGTTCAAGGCGGGCCTGGGAGGGGACAGGAAACTGTCACAAAAGCATGACTAGGCTGAGCCCCGGTGGTGTAGTGGTTGTGTGCGGGACTGCGGCCCACTGGGACGGAGGTTCAATTCCAGCAGTGGGGCTGGGCCTCCTACTGCCACCGCCGGAGAGCAGTGATGCCCCCCCCCAAAAAAAAAAAAAAAGCATGACTGTTGGCCGATCAAAGCATCACGGTTGCAGGCCGGACCACGGAGGCAGGAGCAGGACCCTGATTGGGACACACGCCTTGGGTGACGTCGAAGGACTTGCATGCCAGGCTGCTGCACAGCCTTCCAGCCAAGGCGGGCATGAGCCTGGGAGATTCTGACGCGTGACTGTGTGACCTCCTGTACTCTCTGTCCACCTCCCTCCAGGACACACCCAGGCAAGCCCCTGGGAGAGAGACTGCCCCGGTACAGATAGGAGCTGGAAACACAGCGAGTCCAGGACAGGTGATCCCTTCAGGGCCAGTGGGGGGAGTGGTGATACCGGGAGGGTGGAGGGAAGGTGGGGTAGAGGGGAGATCATCTGCTTTCCAAGGCAGTCTGCCCCAGGGCCAGATTATCTTCCTTCTGGGTTAATGATCAGAAGGAATTCCGGCATAGCCCTTTGCAAATAGATTACGGATGTCACTGCCAGGCAGAGCCCTTAGCTCGGGTTGCTCAGAATGTAAGCTCTCTAACTTAGGGCTCTTCTTTTAAATCACTTTATGTGTGTGTGTGTGTGTTGGGGGGGTCATACAACTCTTGTCACGATCAATACGTACATCCATATGCAGACCACATTTGTACATCTGTTGCCATCCTCATTCTCAAAACATCCTCCTTCGACTTAGACCCCCGGTATCAGCCCTTCATATTTCCCTCCCTCCCCACCAGCCCCCACCCATGAACCCTTAATCACTTGCAAATTATCATTATTTTGTCACGTCGTATATTGCCCGATGTGTCCCTTCACCCACTTCCCTGTTGTCCGCACCTCAGGGAGGAGGCTATATGTAGAGTCCTGCAATTGGGTCCCCTTTTCTACTCCACCCTCCCGGTATCGCCACTCCCACCTCTGGTCTGAAGGGATCATCTGTCCTGAATTCATGTTTCTGGCTCCAGTGTGCATCCCCTGATCTAGCTGGATTTGTAAGGCAGAATTGGGATCATGATAGTGGGGGGGAGTGAGGGGAGGAAGCATTTAAGAACTAGAGGAAAGTTGCATATTTCATTGTCTAACATACCATTCTTTTTTTTTTTTTTTTTTAGGCATCACTGCCCTCAGGTGGTGGGAGCAGGAGGCTCAGCCTTTGCTCCTGTGGAGCTGGAATTGAACCTCCATCCCAGTGGGCCGCAGTCCCGCGCACAACCACTACGTCACCCGGGCTCAACCTAACATACCATTCTTAGTGACACTGTAAATAAAGCAGAGTAGGACTTCCCTTGTAGATCTTAAGAGACCCCAGGCCTTTATGGGAACAGAAAACCTCATCTTTCTTTCTAGATGACATAAGGATTTGAACTGCTGATCTGCGGGGAGCAGCTGGCAGGACCCACCCACTCCGCCACCAGGATAACCGATAACCGGCTGCCTTCCATTCCAGGCTGTGGGTTTCTGAGACTCCGACTGATGACGGGCGTAGAAAACCCAGTCTTTCTCCCTCGAGGCTGCCGCTGGTTTCCGACCCCTGGGCTCATGGCCCAGTGAGTAACCACTCCACCCCCAGGGCTCCCAAAGAGATAGAAGAACCACCGGGCTGAGCCCCGGTGGCGCACAACGGCGGCCCACTGGGATGGGGGTTCAATTTCAGCTCCACGGAGCAAAGGCTGGGCCTCCTACTCCCACCACCAGAGGGCAGGGATGCCCCCCCCAAAAAAAACAGCAAACAAACAAACAAAAAAACAAATCCTCAGAGTTGGGAGGCCCACCGCGGGAGGCCAGGATGATGTCCCAAGGGAGACAGGACAGCGCAGCTACTGAATTCAGATGTGGAGAATGAAGGAATGTGCTAGAAGCCCCTGCCCTGCTGAGGGTCGGGTCATCCCACTTGCAGGTGCAACCACAGAATCGGGAAAGGGAAGGAGACTGAGATGTGTGCCTGGCTGCAGGTGAGACAGACACCTTTGCTAAACTGATCCAGGGAGTCGGGGTGTGTCTGCTATACCTCAATTTCCATGCGGGCACACCTTCTGGCAAGTCCTTGAGGAGGGAGAGGCTGCTGGCCCTGGGCTGGCTGGGGGAGGGGAAGGGGTGGGAGCGTAATCCACTTTCACACCTATTCTGCCCGAGGGAGGGCCAAGTCTCAGTACTCTGGTCAAGGTCAGAATGAACTCTTTAGAGGATGAATCTCTACGGAGGTAGAGACCCTGAGGACAGGGAGGCAGGACGGGCGAGATACGGGGCCCTTTCTGGCAGCCTCCAGACCTTGGGGTTTCTTTCTCAAAACCGAGGCCACAGAGATAGTCTACAGGAGAACCCGGAAACCATCCAAAGTCCAATGTCCCTGCCACCCAGCCAAGGCTGATCCGAAACCGTCCCGTCTGCCAGACAGGGCCGGCCCTGCCCCTGTGAGTTTCCCAGGCCAAAGCGGACAGAGTAGGGAGCCCCCTCTTTCTCCCGCAGAGGGGCTACGCCCGGGCTTTTGCCTAACGGGGGGTCGGGGGGAGGCTCCAGGAGAAACCAGGTCTTGAGGCAAACCTGCCTGCACCAGGCTCCTCCCGGGGCTTCCAGGCGACTGCAGGAAACCAGCTTTCACAAGCATCCAGGCTGGGTGGGTCCCCTGGATGCCTTGCTCCAGACAGCTGGGTTCCCAGAGAGTCCCCGCCCCCACCCCCTCCCAGTGCCGCCATGAATGCTTATGAGAATGGGAGGCCCCAAAGGAAGATTTAGACTTTAGCAACCACTGGGGTGTGATGAGTCCAGGGCCGGGGCTTGGGGGGGTGGCGCGGGGGTGGGGAGAGCAGCCCTTCCACTCAAAGCCATCCCCTAGGGCTGTGAGGGCGTGACGCCCCTACCCCCCTGTGCACCCAGACATTTGGAATGATTCACTAGCCTGGTCTGTAAACACCCACGCACCTCCCATTAGCCTCCTGCTATCCATTCAGCTGTTAGGGTCAAGGTGAGTCTGCGTGGAAACTGGCCGGTTCCTGACTGTCTGTCACTCAGCTTGTCTCTGGGATTTACTGTCTGGGCTAAGGAGAGAGGGTCCCGGGTGGGCTGGGCCTGGCTGGTCTGGATGTTTGCAAGAAGGTCAGCAGTTCTAAACCACCAGCTGCCTGAGGGAGGCTGTTGGCTCCAGGAGTGCGTAGGCTAATCTGCTGGCCAACCACAAGGTCAGCGGTTTGAAGCCACCAGTCACCGAGGGGGGGAGGAAAAAGAGGCTTTCTACTCCCGTAAAGAAGCTTTCTACTCCTGTAGAGAGTGACCCCCGTGGAGACCCACCAGGACAGTTCTACTCTCTCCGATGGTGGCACTCTGAGTCAGAATGCACTGGGTGGCTGGGAACCGCACAGGGTTCGTTCTACTGCCCTGTTGGGTCACTCCAGTAGACCCTGACTTGATGGCAGAGAAAGAGAGAGAGAGAGAGAGAGATCCCTAGAAATAGTCCGTGATGAAAATCAAAGACTTGAAGGGATCAGATCCGGCTAGACCAGGGGATGTACTCGAGCCGGAAGCATGGGGAAACCAGGACAGAGGGTCCCTTCAGGACCACTGGGGAGAGTGGTGGAGTTGAAAGGGGAAATCAATTGCAGGGATCTACATGTGACCTCCTCCCTGGGGTACGGACAAC
>PVJH01047993.1:0-11011 GCA_004026705.1 Nesogale talazaci | reverse complement strand
GCTCTGAATATATTCATGTTACTATTGACATCTTCTCTGCATTCATCATGGCTTCGTTACAATCTGGAGAAGCCGGCAAACACTGCATAGCTCATTGTCTTTACTGTTTTTCCATATTGGGTATCCCTAAAATGATAAAAACTGACAATGAACCCGGCTATACGGGGAAAAAAACTTTTCATCTTTTTGTGAAAAAAAATGCATATTCAGCATACAATTGGTATACCCTATAATCCCCAAGGTCAAGGCGTAGTTGAATGAGTCAATGGAACTCTTAAAATGTATTTGAATAAATTGAAAAAGGGGGAGAGTTACCCCCTAACACCACAAAACTATCATAACCATGCTCTATTTATTTCAATTTTTTAACTTTGGATATCAATGGCAAATCTGCAGCACAAAGGTTCTGGGACCCTACTAACTCGGTACAGAAATCTTATGTAAAATGGAAAGATCCTCTTACAGGAAAATGGAGGGGTCCCTTGTTAATATGGGGGTGAGGGCGTGTATGTGTGTTTCCACAGGATGCTGAAGGTCCGCGCTGGCTCCAGAGAGGCTGGTACGCCAAACGAGCCGCAAACCTGGAAACAAAGATGACGGAACTGAAAATTAAGATTGACGACCTGCTATCCAAGTGGGGACAAATAAAAATTCTTTCAAGATGAGCAATGGAGGCAGTGCAGCAATCGGGCAAGGAAACAACTGCTACTGATGTTTTCCTGGCTGTGGTCATCTTGTTATCTTTACAATCGGGAGCAACAGCTGCTCCATTTGACTACCCCTATTGGGCTTATGTCCCAAATCCTCCTTTTCTTCATTCAGTAACGTGAAAGGATCCCACGGTACCGGTATGTGTGAATGATACTAGACTGGTTGGTTTTCCTACCAGCAAGCATATAAAATATCAAGTGAAAGACAATTTTTCCTACCAAGGACTGTCCACAATAACACCAATTTGTTTCTGTCATAAGAATGAGAGCTTTGGCTGTCTTAAAATAAGCAATGTTATGTTCCAAAGAGGAACTAACAAGATAAAAGGATTACCTACTGTTACCATGGCTTATTTGGAGAAAAAGAAGGCCAGTGTATCCCAGGGACAAGTTCTGCCTGAATACTTGCCCTGCGGAAACTTTTCTAAACAGCCACAAAAATATATAATATGGGATAAATGTCATGCTCGAAATAAAAGTGAAATTCCTATTCTGGGACTTAATGACACTACTATATATGATTGGACATTTATGAAAAATTTATCTGATCCAGCTGCTGAACATGGACTTGTTGAAGGCCTGAGGGCCTATGGTCATGACTATTTTCAAACAAATTTATGGAAATTAAATGCTAGCATGTATACGATGGGAGGAGTAACTTTTGGTAAAGAAGAATCTACAGTTTACAGTTTGACAGCATGTGTACCATTTCCTTATGCTTTACTTGTAGGTGATATAGATATTAAAAAGGACAATGGAATGTTTAACATCATTTGCAATCAATGTAAATTGACTAATTGTATGTCACAAATTGGTAGCAATGTAATAATTCTTATTGTTTGCCAATCACATTATGTTATGTTGCCTTGGGAAAATTTTAATAATCAATTAATTAGGCCATGTAGGGCTGTTGGTTTAGTAATTGTTGGGGTTATTGCTTTTATCACTACTATTGCCTCTGTTTCTGCTGCAGCTATTGCTCTTACCATCTCTGTTCAAACTGCTGATTATGTTAACAACTTGACTAACAATATTACTTTTGCCTTAAATGCACAAGAAAACTGCATTATTGGCTACTAGACTTCAGTTTCAGGCTCATAAGGCCACCTCCCCTTTAATAATAAAGGCGGAATTGATCTCCAGACTAAATACATCTGAATAGGCTTAAAGGCCTACATGCCTTCAAGCATGTTTGTAATATTCCTCCCCAGAAATTAAAGCAGGCTGGTAGTCAAAGACGAGTAAGTTCATTAATTATGCTTGTCAACCTAAGACAGAACCTATTCGCTTGGAGGAGTAGGTTTGATGACGGGTAAGACATTCATAAGTTAATGACAACCTAAGATAGGCACAGTCTTTGCTCATATATATATTTTTAAAAAGGGGGAATTGTTGGGAGCTGCCTTGAAACCAAAGGGTTAATACGGTGTGGAGCTGTCCCGAAAGCAGGAGTTGCTTTTGCAGCATAACTCTAGGGCATGATGCCCTTAGTTCCCAGTATATTTTGCATTTCACATAATTGTGCAGGTGTTTTACTGTAGTGATTGTTTAGATACATGTAGCTTAGTTTATGTTAGTAGATAGAAATTACCAGGGTCGGGCGGGAAGCAGCTTGGCGGTGTTTCAAGAGATGGCTGATGAGAATGAGAACGTGGTGAACTTCACTTAAAATATTGATGTTTCTCAGTCATGGGAAAGAGTGTGAGAACAAGTATGTTATGTAATGCTTTGGACTTATAAAAGGACTTTCTTTATTAAACTTGGGGCGGCTGTCTTCAGACTCCGTCCTCCCATTCCCAACTTTTGTATAGTCTTTCCTTATCCTCTTTGTTCACAGGTTCAAAAAAACGGCTGGCACCGGCAACACCCCTCCCCCGCAACCATAATATTATTTTCGTTGCTGCTTCATCACTAATTTGCGACTGCTATGAATTGGATGACCCCTGGCAAAGGGTCATTTGACCCCCAAAAGGGTCGTGAAACCACTGTCCTAGAGCCCTCCTTGGTGGCAGAGTCCTGACCTCCAGACTTATCAGAGGATCTGCTTCTGGGTTTCGCAGCTCCTCCGTTTGTGGTCATTCCTTGCAGCAGGTTTAGGAATCACAAGAATCAAACCAAACTCACTGCCGTGGAGTGAATGCCAGTTGAGGACAGGGTAGAGCGGCCTCTCTGAGTTTCTGAGACTGGAACTTTCTGGGGGAGTAGAAAGCCCTAACTTTCTCCCTTGCAGTGGATGGTACTTTCAAACTGCTGACCTTGCGATAGCATCCCAGAGCATAACCACCAGCCCCCAGGGCTGCGTAGGAATTGAATACATTCCTTTTAAATTTAGGTTGAGCCCCAGGATCAGAGGCCCTCCATGGAACATCCATCCATCAGCACTAAGTGGCTCCTCCCGCCGTCCCATGGCCCTGAAGACTCTGTTTTTGCTTCCAGCTGGTCCTCCACACTCGTGCCTCTTCAGGTCAGTGTCAAGGAAACAGGACTGTCAGCAAAGCACCTTGGTCAGGTCGCTAAGTCTGTGTTCCTGGCCAGGACCCAGAATGGTGTGGACAGCTTGGGTGGTCAGGGTCAGGAAGCCCAGCTCCTCAGGGAGCCGCAGAGGAACCAGTGCAGTCTGGAGCCTTGGCCCTCCTGCCCCAAACCAGAAGACACGGCCAGTCTTGCCTCTGGTCCCCAGGAGGCCAGTAGTGAGGCCACAGGGTGGCTAGACCATGTCTTCAAGTCTGGGTGCCCTGGTCTGCTGGCGGATGTGTGCATGTGGCACAGTGAGTATGGACACTCCTGGGGGGTGACCCTGGGTATCACACCAGCCAGTTCAGATTCCCTCACCCCCAAACATGCCTAGCTCTGCAGGAGGCCAAGAATCCCTCCTGCTGGAACCTTAGAGAGCCCCTGTGAGCACAAGGCACCCCTTACTGGTCACAGACAGACTTTGCGATGGTTTCTTTTTCTGGGGCTGCTGGCGAGAGGACTGAGAGTTGGACTGCTAGCCATGAGGTCAGCAGCTCAAAACCATCAGGCACTCCACCTGGAAGAAGAGCTACAGGCCCAGAATTCCCCCAGAGGCAGGCCTAGCCTCTCCTACAAGATCTCTAGGAGCCAGCACTGATCTGAAGGCTGCATATTTGGTTTGGCACACTCAAAAGGGAGATCAGGACTTCCCAGCAGGTCCGATGGGCAGTAAGAGGGGAACATGCCACACTGTGCTCCTGCATTGAGTGGCTGGTTGAAGAGGAGCCAGGCTCTGCTTTCTTGTTTGAGATGATTCAGTGAGGTCTTTGGGGGCTAGGGCAGGTCCTTTTTGAACCACGTGTAGGGACTTGGGAGTCATTCAAGCTTGGTCTTATATCCCAGCTGCCGCACCAGCCTGTGTCCTGGTAGTGCTTCCTGGGGCCTGTCCCTGTCCCTAACCTGAGTGCTCAGCCAACTGAACATGCAGCTCCTATCTGGACACTTTGAGGAGGGTGGGGAATCCAAGTTCGGGGCTCATGAAGGGACTCACTTTTCCTAAGATGCTGTGTCAGGTCCCTCACTGTGCCAGCTCAGAGGTGGATGACATGCCCCCTGCTTCAGAAACAGGGGATCCTGAGACTTAGAGAGGGACTGTGGCATTCCCTAAGACCCCAGACCCCAGAATTTATTCTTAAACATCTTTGCTTTCTGGCCCCAAGTACTCCCAGCCTCCCTAAATTATCCACCAAGAGCCAGCCATAACAGAACTGTATTTATTGAATCACGGGCACCTGCAGTGGGGAGAGGAAACCTCAGCCTAGTGGGTGTGGGTGGGGTCTGTTATCCCGACATCTGGATTGGTGGGGCCCTGAGAGCCGCAATGGCCCAGTGTCCAAGCAGGGGCTTCTGGAGAGGGGGAGGGAAGGTGTGACATGCTAGGAACCTTCCTTGTGCTGCCATCCTGGTGACATGGCTGTGTCCAGCCCTAGGCCATGGCGGGCATGTACAGCCAGCCGAGCATCCTCCTAGGATCCAGCAGGGTTGGCGATCTTCCCCAGGAAGACCACGGATGACGTCTTCTTTTCACTGATTATCAACAGGAAGGTTCTGTTGAACCTGATCTCTTCCGGCTTCTCCATGGGCAGAGTCTGGGCTCCGGAACCTGCAGCACCCTCTGAGCCCTTCTCATCCAGCTTCAGGTTGGCCTTGTGGACGGCCTGAGGGAACCGGGAGAGGGGGGTTAGTGCTGACTGAGACTCTCAGGGACCAGGGGGGAGAGAGGCTATGGTAGGATTCACTTGCCTAGCCCTCGAGCTCCACCCCCATCCTGGATTCCTGGCTCCTGCACCGCCAACACAAGGAGCAGGATGGCAAGTAGAATGCAGGTGCTGGCACTCGTCATGCAGGGCAGAAGAGAGCAGTGTGTGTGTGTGTGTGTGTGTGTGTGTGTGTGTGGCAGCGGCGGGGGTGGGGGGGGGGGTGCTCTCCTTCCCACAGGTGGAAGGGACGTGTCGGCCAGAACTCCAGGTGGAGAGGGATTGAGAAGTCTGAGCTAGCTGGAAGGGCGGTGGTGGCATGTCCACCCTGTGCCTCCAGCTGTGACCACGCTCTGCTCCCCCATTGGGTGCCTGCACGAGGGAGAGCCAGGCTCTGTTGGAGATGATTGAGGACCAAGGGTCTCAACAACTGGACCTCAGGCGATAGACTGATCGGCCTCATGCAACTGAATAAAACTCCTGGCCATTCTACTTCCAGGAAACAGGCGTCATCTGCCTCACAGGCTCCCAGCTTGCCTAGCGACAGATGGTAAGTGAGTTGTGGAGAGCAGGCTGCGGAGAAGGGGTGGAGCACCGATGCTATGGGACAGCCTGGAAAGGAGGCCTTACAGGCAAGAAAACCCTACTGCTGTCTTTCCCTCCTAGCAAAACCGAAAACCAGTCAGGACTCTGGTTTACTCAGGAAGGAACTGGGAGAGGGGGTTAGTGCTGAAGAGTAAAGCTGAAGAGGAATAAGGGGGTCCATCCGGAAGAGGAAATGGAGTCACCTAAGATTTCCCCATGACCAGGTGGCACTTGAAGTCCTTGGTCATCCCAGTCCCTCTCATTCTCAACAGTTCTAGACCTGGCTCCAGGACATTCTGAAATGCACCTTTGCTGGCTGGTGGGCCACGTCCCTGAGCAGGGGGTGACCCCAACAGTATAGTGGACCTCTCTTCAAGCCCATCATGAATGGTGCCATGGGGGCCAGGGACCTGCTCTCCCTGAACCTGTTGCTTCTGTTTGGAATGAGAATGGAGATTCCCCTCCTCACCCTAAAGTCCAAGGGACCCCAAAGGGGGGAGGGACCCTTCAGGGGAAGGCTCGATTAGATGCCTGTATCCGTTAGTTTCATGACATGGTGAGTCCCGACGGACCTGCAGTCAGGAAACCAGGCTGGGGAGACCCAGGAAAAGGGGGAGGTGATAGTTAGGCTTATTGGGCCAACCTGGCCAATGGAAACATGTGAGCTTAATCAGGTCGCAGTTTGATTGAAGGGCAAAGAGATAAATGGCTCTGCAAGGCCCACCCTGTGTCTCTCTGGCTCTCTGGTGATCTGATCAGGGTGCTGCTGCTTGAGCTGGTGTGCTGCACTACCTGTGGACTAGGCAAACTTACAGTCATTAGAGCTGGAGGCTCCTTCGAGACCAGCTTCACCATACTGCTGCTGTACTTACATCGCTTGAACTTGAGGTTGGCAGATTCTGTCGCCTTCCATGGCTTGAGTTTGATGTCCCATCCGGGTCTGCTTCACTAAACTCCCAAGCTACAGACTGTTGCTGAGCCACCCTGCTGTCTGCTGCCTGTGGGCAGACTCTGTCTGTCTTGCCCGAAGGAGGACTCTTCTGGAGTCCTTTCATCTTGGACCAAAGCCCCCTCTGTGAATTGGACTTCTAGTATATTAACTGTTCCCCAAAGTGAGTTGAACTGAGCCCTCTGTACTGTGGCAGACTAATTAGCTGTCATATTCCTTCTCACTGTATAAAACTACATATATATATATGTGAATATATTCATTCAGAAGTGTCCTGGTTTTGTTTCTCTAGACAACCTTGCCTCACACAGGTGATGAGAGACAGCACTTCAGAACTTGTAGACTGTTTCTTCTTCCTCATGCCCTGCTCCCTGGAGCCCTCAGGAAAACAGGCAAATGTCCTCACCGTCCAGGTAAAAATATGGGCTCAGAGAGGGGAAATGACCCTTGATTCCCACCTAGGCAAATGAGGCCCAGCTCCAGGTGGTGGGGGGTCCGTTGGCACACACCGAGAAGTCTAGCCAGATGTGTCTGAGCCCACTCCAGTGCCTGAGGAGCCTGTGAGTTTCAGGACAGAGCAACTCTCCATGGGTTGTCATGAGGGGAGTTTTCTAATGCTGCCCCCCCCCCCCGCCACCCAGCTGCCTCTGTAGTGAACTCAGACCTCTCACCTTTGCGTTAACAGTTACCTTTGTACTGCTCAGGGCCTCCCCAAAGTTCCTGGCCCCCTTGCTGCTCAACACTCATGGGTTGGTGGTGGCACACACAGCGCCAGGGCCCCAGAGCGAGCTCTGAGCATCCTGCAGGATGTCTATGCCTCAAGCACCCAGGGGAGGTCACGGAGGCTGAAGCAGCAGGTGTGAGGCCTGTGCTTGCCACCACCAAGCCCGTGTGATGCTGGGAGATCAGCTGCCTCCTCCAGACCCTCATTACCTTCCCAGGAAGGGGTGGTGCGCAGATTACATGCACGGCATTTGCAAGATGTCCAATGCTGTCTATGCTAAAGGAATGGTACCTTCCTTCGTCAGACTAGCTCCAGGCATTTTTTTGTGCTAAGCCTGCCCTGCATGGTGGGATCTTGGGCCTTTTGGGGCTGCCTCCACTGCAGTCCTATCAACGCCAGGCAGAAACAACTATGTGGCCCTGGCTCATAGGCGGTACCTGGAACTAGTTGGATGGACGCCAAATGGATCCCATTTGGATTGCGAGTGTATCTCAGAGCATCCTCTTGCCACTGAGTTTTGGGGTCTTGGTCTTCTTGCACTGGCCATGCTGCATGATACACACTTGGATTAGACACCCTCTCTACCGGCACAGCCCTGGTCAAGCTCTTTGGGTGGACCCTCAGAGCCTTCTGATGCAAGAAAGCCTGTCCAGCTTGCTACCTAGTTCTTCCCAGATGACTTGAGCCTCCCCATTCACCCCTGTGGACCTCAAGGCACTTCCAGAATACCTCTTCCCCTCCCCACCCCCCTCCTTCACCCCAAAGTGTACTCGCTAGCTGAAACACAGAATGACCACTTGTATCTGGCTTTCAGATGGACAGTCATGTTTTTGTATCCATCTGTACTGTGTACCGTATGACCCATACTAAATAAGGATTTGCTTCCAACCTGAAATAGTAACTGAGTACCCTGAGTTTGATCTGCTAGGTCTGACCCTCTCCGTTTGTCCTGAATAGACAGAGACTCACTTTCTGGGAGACCTTGAGACCCTTTGTGAACATAGGTTCCTTCCTGTCCACCATGTTTGTGGGCTACTCTGCTCCCAATAAGTCCAGGAGAACTTTGGGTGACCTAGGCCAGGTCTAGACCTATGTTACTGTTGGCCTACAACCCAAAGTTCCACACCTGTTGTCCTGGAGTTGATTTCAACCCATAGTGACGGGGAGACCTGCTGCCACAGGGTTCCCAAGGTTGTCATCCTTACAGAATGTGGCAGGTACATAACTTCATGTCAGGTAGAAGAGATGTAAGAGTATAGGGGTGGTATTCGACCCGTCAATCAGGTCACAGCCGGAAGGTACCAATTTGTGGGCATGGCCTTCTCATCAGGAGGGCCCTGGGAACTGCCACCTCTCTCTCTGCTTTCACCTTCCTCCTGCCTGACCCTGGTTGCTGCCAGAGTCCGGCGATGTTACCACCAATATTGGTTCCACCAGACGTTGCACCAACCCACCTGTGATCTTCCGGCGTTCTGCACCATTGCATGTGGCTGTGTGAATCTGCAAAGGGACTTCTGGACTAGTATTGGACTCATGGACTGGAGTGGGCTTTTTTTTTTTTTTTTGACAGGTGACGACTTCTTGATGTGAAGCTCTTTTCTATGCACAGATGTGTGTGTGTCCCTGGATTTATCTCTCTAGTCAACCTGGCCTCACACACAGAAGCGCACTGCCTCCTCTTTCTCCCAGGCAGCAGCTGGGGAGTTTGAATGACCAATCTTTCCACTAGCAGCTGAGCATTTAACCTCGGCACAACCACGGCTCCTCTGGGGGTCTCTGCCCTAAACCAAACCCACCGCCATCAAGTCCATCCCGACATGTCATGATTCTAGATAGGGTTTCTGACACTCACCTCTCCTACCAAGCAGTTGGTAGGTTCGAACCTGTGGACAGTACGGCAGCACCAGAGTGCCTTTTATTGGTCTCTCCCAAAACCTCACTGCCATCGAGTCCGTGCTCACTCAGAACGACCCTATATATCAGAGTAAAACTGCACCGGTGCGTTTCAGAGACTCAGGCTCTTTACTGTAGTAGGAAGCCTCATCTTTCTCCCAAGGACCCACTGGTAGTTTCAAACTGCTGATCTTTTGGTTTGCAGTCCAATGTCTAACACACACACACACACACACACACACACACTCCTGCTACCAGGCTTGGTTTGTTGACCCGTAGGAAATGTTTGTTGAATTGGCTTTCACACCAGCACCCGGAGACCAATAGCTCCAATTTTTAAGGGGGGAATGGCAGAAGTTATGTGATTTCTCCCCAGATCACATCATGGGAAGACTCGCTGCTCCTGCAGACTTACCTCTCCCACTTTCAGGCTGCGGTGGGGGGAGATCCTGGTGAGGTCACCATGTTCCTCAAAGATTTTGGTCATTCCGAGGTGGGAGAATAACTTCTTCAAGTTGTAGGTACCGGTGATAGTGAACTTGGGCATGAACACATCTACAACCCTGAGGGGAGGTAGAAGGGACAGAGATGAGGAAGTGGGTCCGAAGAATGGCGAGGAACCCCAGGATCCCAGATCTTCCCTCTCCACCAGTGAGATGGGTCCTTGGGTCCAACATCGCCCGTGTGCTCTGTGCAGTGTCCTGTCCCAGGGCCCTCACCCCCAGCAAGACCTGTCAGACCCCCGCCATCTGCCGTCAGTGAGTGCGGTCAGCTCCACCCTAGCTTAGTATCCACACTGGCTGCGGTGGGCTAGATTCCAGAAGCATCCAGACCCCATCTGAACACATGGCCATTGAGTTGAATCTGACTCCACAACCCTCCAGGACAGGACAGGACTACCCCTGTGGGTTTCTGAGACTAACTCTTTACGGGAGCAGAAGCCCCTGTCTTTCTCCGGAGGAGCGACAAGTGGTTTTGAGCTGCTGAGCCGGCAGTTAGCAGAACCGAGTTCAAATCAGGGCTGCTTTTCATACACTCTGTCTCCGAGTCACCTGTCTCAGGAGAGGGAGGAGAAGCCTGGCTTCTGCGGGACAAACCCAGTGCTAAAGTAAAAGACAAGGGAGATCATCATAGAGCAGCCAAACACTAGTGAGGGCTCTTCCTTTAGTCCTTACGTAGCAGCTGCACTTCCTATGTGGCTTTGACTAGACGGCTTCCCAACTCAGAGCTGGGCCCTTAGGTGCTAAGAGTTCCCCATCCACTGGGCCTGGGATCCCATTTCTTCGTGCTGTTTTAAGAGCCTCCCCCTGCTGGTTGGCTCTCTCTCCTACAGCATCCATGGGGGACATCTAATTGGCCACTCTTGGGATGAGACTGCACCTTGGACTATCTCCCATCTTAGGAAGCCAACATACACTCCTGGTCTCCCAGCGCCTTCCTACTGGTCACAGCCCAACTCCCTGAAAAGGTACCGCTACTTCCTCCCAAGGTCCCCTCAACCCACTGGAGTCAGGCTTTGGTCAACAGTCTACCAAAGCTGCTATTCCCTCGGCTCTGTAGACCTCCCTCATCTGAGCTGGCAGCCAATGCTTGGTGAGCTGCCTCTGATGGCTGCTCTCTTTCTCCATAATGGAGGGGTCCGACCCAAGTCCAGGGCTCAAGGGTTTGCCCTCTCTTCCCTTGACCTTGGCTGGCTGTACCACATCCCCTGCCTCCATCTGAGCTGGGTCTGTTCATCTATCTTTAGTTCTTCCCTAGGGAAATCACTGTCCATTCCAAGTGTCTTCATGTCATCTACATGCCCCCCTGATTCCCAAGGTTACCTTTCCACTCATTCATTCAACAAAAACTCATTAAGTGCCTGCTGAATACTGGACACTGTTCTAGGTGTCTGAGTTGCATCTGTGGGCAGAGTAAGCAGCTGGCTAAATCAAGTCCA
>PVJH01047992.1:0-11014 GCA_004026705.1 Nesogale talazaci | reverse complement strand
TCCCAGGAGGATGGACAAGAGGAAAGTGGGTGAAGCGAGACATAGGTCCATGTAAAACATGAAAAAAATTATAAATTATCAAGGGTTCATGAGGAAGGGAGGGTGGAGGAGGGAAGGGGGAAAATGAGGAGCTGATACGGAGGGTTCAAGTAGAAAGAAACTGTTTTGAAAATGATGATGGCAACAAATGTACAAATGTGCTTGACACAGTGGATGGAATGTCTGGATAGTGACAATAGTTGTGTGAGCCCCCACTAAAATGTTTTTGAAAAGAAAGAAAAAGAACAATTGTATCTTACAACATGCCCCTGCTACATACTCACAGTCACCGATCTGTGTCAATTTCAGCACTGAGCGGGTAGGGGTGGAGTCTAGCCTGTCAATCTGGAGATAGCCAATGAGACCTCTGTGTGGGCGTGGCTTGCTCTGAGAATTCTGGGAAGTCTCATGGCATTTCCCATTGGAAGTGAGAGACTATAGATTCACTGCCTTGGAGACACGCTACTGACAAGATGAGATGACAGCGTGCTGATAGATCCTGATTCCTGAAGACTGGAGGAGGCAGAGGGTAAGCCACATGGGTTTACCCTGATGGAAAGATCCCTCTGGGACTGGAAAAGCCATGTGGAGACTCCTGCCAGTGCTGAGATGCTTGGGAGGCCACAGGGAGACCCCTGCAGCGCTGAGATGCTTCTACTGCCGCTGGATATACAAGCCTCTGCACCCACTGGCCTGTGATTGTCCTGGTGTCAATGCACGTGCTTTGGGAGTCAGAAGGAGACTTTCTAGACTGGTATTGAACATATGGACTAATATCGGACTTATGACCTTGGATGGATTGGGTTGAGATACTTTCTCGATGTTCCATTCTTCCTGTATAAGAACCTCTCCCTTATATACATATGCATGTTTGTGAGTTTGCTTCTGTAGTCTACCTGGACTAACATTCTCACCGTCATAAAAGGCTCACTGAAGATAAGGGTGCTACAACAAAGTGTGGTGAAAAAACCAGATGACACATGGCTATCAATTGGAATAGTGTCTGGGGTCTTAAAGCTTGCATTCAAACAAACATCCACCTAAGTGAGGAGTCAACTAAGTCCACATGGAAGAAGCATGACAGCTTTTATGATCCTTACAAATCTTGAACATGGTGAGGAGAAAAGCATCAGAGCGGGCTGAGCCCCTGTGATGTAGTGGTTGTATGTGGGACTGCAGCCCACAGGGTTGATGGTTCAAATCCAGCAGCAGCTCTCCAGGCTGGGCCTCCTACTCCCACCAGGGGGCAGTGATGCCCACAAAAGAAGTCACCAGGCCTTTCTTCCTTTAACTCACCAATCTTGTAGTTAGTACTTGAGCAAGCATCCTCATCATTAAAATGGGGTATAACTTAACTCAAGGGGAATGGATAAAGAAAAGAAGTAACATACCAACATGCTAAACAAATGTCAGCGCTTCTCCCATACCCTGCCTCAACATAATACAAATGGCAAAAAAAATCTGAAAAATTAGATACATATGAGCAATTAAAAAAATTATAATGGCTGAGCCCTGGTAGCCTCCTGGTAGTGTGTGGGACCATGGTCTACAGGGTAGACAGTTCAAATCCAGCAGCAGCTCTCCAGGAGCAAGGCTGGGCTTCCTACTCCCACCAGGACAGTGATGCCACCAAAAAAAAAAGGAAAAGAAAAGCATCAGAGAAAAATCACCCACACCCAGTTTGTGGAGGGCAATGGGGGAGGGTGAGAGGGTAAAAGCCATCTGCAGGTATCTAGCCAGGCTGAATCATTGACAGATTCCCTAGCCACAGGCAAGAGGTGTAATCAGCCTTACTCTCAGGCAGATACCACTGTGATCTTGATTATGCTGTATAGAAGAGACCCTTGACCTGTTGATCACCCTATAGACATGACCTGAATTTGTTCTGGGGGTATTTCATATTCATTTCATGACAGAAATTTCTTCCCTGGATTTATTTATTGTTGGGAGGCCTTTATCCTCTTTTTTTTCAGAATTTTTTAAAATCATTTTATTGGGAGCTCATACAACTCTCATCACAATCTGTACAGGCATTCATTGTATGCAAAGCACATTTGTACATTTGTTGCCATCATCCTTCTGGAAACATTTTCTTTCAACTTATGCCCGTGGTATTCACTCCTTCTTAAGCATTATTAATATTTTTATCTGTATACTATTACATTTTTACTCTTACCACCTTAGTGTGATTCTTGTTTTCTATTTGGCCTCCCCACCTGTGAACCACAGAAGTGGAGGCATAAGGATAACAATGGATGCAAGGGGATAGGGTAAATAGGGGCCAGTGGGGAGGGGGCCAGAAAGGGAGGGAAAGGGGATTTCGGGAGTAACTAATGAAGTCAGGAGTGGGGAAGGAGTACTAGAATGGATTGTGATTGCATGGATCATCTTAAAGGTGATTTGACCTTGGGTGGGAAATGCTCTAAAATTGATGTGGGGTGGGGTGATTGTACAATCCCCCATGATATGATTGAATGATTGAACTATTGAATAGTATGGTATGTAAATCACTTGTGAATAAAACTGCTGGGGGGGGGGGGAATGTTATACCCAGGTAAGTATTTGCATAATGTGAAAACAAAAGAATATGACAAGAACAGATGTGAAGTTTTGTATCTGAAGCTATTTCTAATTCTAGATTTGTGGCACATCTTCTCCACACACTAAGTGTAATACATTGCACTGTACGGTGTGCTCCTCTCTAGGACAGCTAGTCGGAGAGAGAAAAAATGGTATGTAGCTATCAGGAACACATGCAAGAATGGTTTAGGCTTCTGTCAAATAAAATTTTGAGCAGGTTAGCAGAACAAAGTAATCGTTTCCCAAAAAGAAAGGGGATTTAAAGAATTTATATGTGGGATTTGATCATGTGGAGATGTAGATAGAAAAGGCACTGCCAGAAGAGGAAGCAGTATAAACGTCAAAGCATGAAAAATAAAATTTTAAAGGCATATATTCAAAAAACTCACTGATTGAGTCCACTTTAATTGATCACCTTATCTAGGACAAAATATATTTTTCCCTGTGATTCTCAGAGCCTGTGACTCTTGCTAGCAGTAGAAAGTCTCGTCTTTCTCCCTCAAAGTGGCTGGTGGTATGGAACAGTTGACCTTGTGGTTAACCCACTACACCATCAGAGCTCCAAGGCACATAGTAGTGGGGTTGGGGAGGGGAGGGTATCGTGGAGTTTAGTTTGAATGCATTGTATGTTATATGTAAGAGGAAAAAGGAGAAATGAGATGGCCTTGACCATTAGAAAAAGTTATGAACTTTATCTTTTTAAAATCATTTTATTGGGGGCTCATACAACTCTTTTTTTTTTCTCATTACTGCCCTGGTGGGAGTAGGAAGCCCAGTCTTGCTCCTGGAGAGCTACTGCTGGATTTGAACCGTCAGTCCTGTAGGTCTCAGTCCCGCACACAATCACTGTACCACCTGGACTCATCAAGGAGGCTCATACAACTCTTATCACAATACATACATACATTATGTCAAGCACATTTGTACATGTGTTGCCACCATTATTCTGAAAATATTTGCTTTCTATTTGAGTTCTTGGTATCTGCTCCTCACTACCCCCCCCTTCCCTGTACCCCTCTCCCCCATGATCCCTTGATAAATTATAAATTACTATTATTTGGTCATATCTTACACTTTCTGATTTTTCCCTTCACCCCCTTTTCTGTTGTCCATCCTCAGGGAGAAGGTTATATGTAAATTTTTATAATCGGTTTCCCCTCTCTACCTCATCCTCCCTCCACCCACCTGGTATCATCACTCTCAGCACTGGTCCTGAAGGGATCATCTTTCCTGGCTTCCCTGTGTTTCCAGTTCCTTTCTGTACCAGTGTACATCCTCTGGTCTAGCCATATTTGTATGGTAGAATTGGGATCATGATAATGGAAGGGGAGGGAGCATTTAGGTACTAGAGGAAAGTTGTATGTTTCATCGTTGCTACACTGCACTCTGGCTCATCTCCTCTCTGAGACCATTCTGTAAGGGGATGTCCAGTTGCCTACAGATGGGTCTTGGGTCACCACTCTGCACTCCCCCACATTCACAATAATTTGATTTTTTGATGCTTGATACCCAATCCGATCAGTACCTCATGATCACACAAGTTGGCGTGCTTCTTCCATGTGGGCTTTGTTGTTTCTCAGCTAGATGGCTGCTTGCTTGCCTTCAAACCTTTAAGACCCCAGATGCTGTATCTTTTAATAGCCGGGCACCACCAGCTTTCTTCACTACCATTACTTATGCACCCAATTTGTCTTCAGTTATCGTGTCACAAAGGTGAGCACACAATGATATGATGATCTTTATCTTAATAACAGTGGTAAGCCATGTAAAAGGCTTTCTCTCTTTTTAATCAGGAAAAATGATCATCCAAACAGTCTTTAAAATGATGGTATGTTAAGGTCAAGAAGAGGAGCGGTTACCTTAGATCAGCCACCATAGCAGTCTTGCACTTTCCTTCATTCTCTGCCCTATCATCTAGCCTGAATCATTTCCTGGTACCAACACTCTGCTTTAGAGAACGCTAATCCCATGGAAGTATTTGCTCTTGGTACGATATCATAAAAAATGATGATCACTTAAAGTTGGCTCCAACATTAAACATAGTATCCAAATCCTAGTTCTGTCATTGACCAGGTGTGGCTTTAGGCATGTGTGGTCACCTTACTACTGAGTGTCCTCATTTGTAAAGTGGGACAATCCTCTAGCTTATGGTCTATGAGACACATATTTCTCACATCTCACTCTTTTAAAATCAGAAATCATCTTAAAACCATTAATATGCTCACCTTTAATTGGTAATGGTCTGTAATTTTTGGTGAATGATAGAATCGTGGCATGACTCACAGTTCATAGCATCTTACATTGAATAACTACAGTGGTAGAAATCTCCTAGGGTTAGAATATCTTAAGGAACCTTGTTATATAACAGGTCTAGCTCACTACATGGTATATACCTGAAGATAATAATGGTAGTTATGGTAACCATTAAAAGATACATAAGCCAGTATGGGAATGGGTCAAAAAGTATTACTACTAGGGTTCTAGTTCATGCCTACATGGATTTATTCCAAACACAAGTCATATCTTACACTTTCTGATTTTTCCCTTCACCCACTTTTCTGTTGTCCATCCCCAGGGAGGAGGTTATATGTAAATTTTTGTAATCAGTTCCCCCTCTCTACCTCATCTTCCCTCCACCCACCTGATATCGCCACTCTCAGCACTGGTCCTGAAGGAATTATCTGTCCGAGTTTCCCTGTGTTTCCAGTTCCAGTAATCAGTGGATGACTGCAGACATGTTCTCTCAATAATATACTCATCTCAATAGGGGGGCCTTCAAAAAAGGGTCCTATCAAAACAGTGGCTTCCTCTGTAGCCACTGGGCCAATTCCATTCAAAGCAGAGAATTCTAAAGAAATTTAGAACTTTAGGATGCTTTTTGAATTCTAAAGAAATAATCCTGATAAATTTTCTCAAATCATGATGGCTTTTCAGAAAATTGACTACAATACTGGTGAAAAAAACCCAAGGAAGATTCACACCAAGAAATCTTTTTGCACCACAATGCAACTGTTCATTCTTCCAGGATAGGAAGGAGCATCAAGGGCATATATTGGTGGTATTGTTCACAAGAGAAGCTGGGTCTATACTGCTTTCTACTAGTCAGGGAGAGTCACTTTCATCTGTTACTATGTGGGTCACAAAAGCAAATTTGGTGATAAGTCCCTGGAATCAGAGTTCCAACCTAACAGTAAATTGAGACTATGTCAACAACAGCATTTTTAAAAAATGATGCCATGATCAGAAAGGAGGCATGTGTGTGTGTGTGTGCAATATGAGAACTAGAGAGAATAATTGAGGACAGTAGCCTTCCTCCTGACCAATCTGGCTGGCAGAAGCTTGAAATTATCATTGGAGATGAACACATTTCATTCATTCACCATCTCAAAAATTGATTTCCGTATTGGTGTTCATCAGCCCAAAGATCCAGAAGGCCTGCAAGTATTTTATTATCTTGTCTAGGACCTGAAGTGTTCAGTCTTCAGTCTTGTTGCATGATGCTTCAAGATTAAGCCAATCTAGATGGACTTTGGGTATTGAACTTGGACCGGGGTGGGGGCACACAAAAAGAGGGGAAGTTATAGTCAGTGTTTTTAACTGCCATGATCAAGAATTTTATATATATATATATATCAGGACTGTGTTCTAAATCATGGTTTGGTAAGATAAGAAAGAGTGGCAGTTAAAGGTTAGCTTAGATCAGCCACCCTAACAGTCCTGCAATTTCTTTCATCCTCTGCCCTATCATCTAACCAGAATCATTTCCTGGTGACAATGCTCTGCTTTAGTGAACTCTAATTCCATGAAATTGGAAGCAGATTGCTAATCCTGTCTTCCAAGGTACCTCTAAGTGGGCTTGAATTACCAGTCTTTTAGCTAGAAGTTATTATTGCTGATACCAACATGAAAAAATTCAGAGTTTTTTTTCCTCCTTCTCATTAGACAGTGGATGGACTTCCAGCCTACAGATGTCTTATGGAGTCTGGGTGACCCCTTTGGTGGAACTTTATCTCTGAGCAACATCTTGGGAGCGTGGCTTCAAGGAGCCTGTGTGTTTTTACATCACATGCCAACTTTCTGCCCTGAGACGGTTCTAAATGTAAGTCCAGTTTCCTGTGTAAAGTGGGTTAAAGACCAGAAAGGGGAAATTAATAATAGCCAGTAATTCATGCTCAAAATGTGATGAATCAACAATTAAATTTGAAATATGATTTTGACATTATCCTCCCTACTTCTAAGAGTCATGTTCTCTCACTTTTATAGGTTCTTTTGAATTGCTTTTAGAAGTAAAGTCTTTGTAGGACTTGACTGCTTCATGTGTATCACTGAAAAGGAAACATTTAAGAGATAATGCCAATAATAATAACATTTCAATATATATAAAAAATGTTCTGTGCCTCTTAAATCAATAAATATATTAACTAGGAAAAAATATAATGACTAAAATGATAATAATATCCATTACCATTTACTGATTAGTTATTGGCAGTTGATATTTATTATTTCATTATCTCTCTTCATGAAACCCTGTGTGGAAGGAATTAAAGAAATTGAGGCTGAGAGAGCTTAAGTAATCAGTCCAAGAAATCTCTTGAACTCCAGGGGACCATCTTAAGATTTCTGTACTGCTATAACTTTACAATCCAAAATTCTACAAAGAATACGGAGGTTTATAAATAAAAAACTCAATGATTGAAGCAAGGGACTTCTGGGATCCAGAAAGAAATGCTTAGTTATGTTACTATGCACTCAGTAACCGAGTCATTAACATGTTAGCTCCTAGACCCGAGTAGGTCAAGCTACATTTTCTTGCAAGACACAAGCTTGGACTGTACAAAAACCACTAAGTTCTCCAGATAAACTTCTACTAGTTGAGTCTGGAAGTCAGGGAGCCTCAACCATTTCACCTGAACCCTTTTCTTTGGCTTGCTGTGCTTCCCGTCTTTGCTCACTAGTTTGGTTTTTTTATTCTTTCTTTGTTTCTTGGGAAACAAAGAAAAACAAAGGGTTTTTCTTCGTTTTTTGTTTTTTTTTTGTTTCTTTGTTTCAGGTCCTGTCTAAGTTTCCCATCACCACTCTCTCTGGAACTACAGGCATGTACCAGGAACTTCTTCAACACCATTGTTTCACTAGGTAAGAGAGGATCTCTCCAGAGAGAGTCCATTTCCAACCATGGTTCCATAAATAAGGCTGTTCTTAATTTCAACTTATAACTACATTGTATGACAGAAAAGAACTGATGCATAGGGTTTCAGAGACTATAATCATCATGGGAGAAAATCACAAGGTCTTTCTCCCACAGAGGAGCCAGTGGGTTTGAACTGCCAGTCTTACAGTTTGCAGCCAAGTTTATCATCTTTGGGACATCAGGACTCCACGATATGTTGAAGTAGATTCCTATCCCACCCTTGATGAACAACCTATCTTTTGCCATTTACGGAAACTCCTCCAACAGATTGCGCATGTTTTTTCTCCTTTTGGAATTTTAGGGTCCATATCTTCTAACTCCATAATATCCAAGAATATGAGCCTTAATTGTAATCAGAAGGCTGTGTTTCTTTGATAAATTTATCATTTACACTAAGCTCTAAAGAAAAGACATTAACAAAAATGGTAAATATTAAAGACATAGACTACTTTCTAAGCCTTTTTAAATAAATGTATATTGTGTGTATGTCCCCGTAAAATGTAATATTGTAAAGAGATGTTATAGATGGCTTATATTTTAGTCATCTAGTACTGCTGTAAGAGAAAAAAAAAACAAGTGGATGGCTTCGAAAAACAAAATATATTATCTTAAAGTTTAGTAGACCAGCATCAGGGTGCTGCTTCTCAGAGAAGGCTTGCACTCTCTATTGGCTCTGGAGGAAGGTCCTTTTTGCCTGCCAACACCTTCAAGATCTTTGCAGTCTTAGCATTAATCTTCCTCTGGTTCTAGGAGTTTCTCAGCCAAGGGACTCCAGATATAAAGTACATGCTCCACACCCATTTTTCCTGGTGGTATTTCTCTGCTCACCTCTCTGTTTTTTGATTTCTTATAAGATAAAAGATTATTTGGGCCACACCGCTGGGAAATTCCTCTTACATCCGCTCAGTGCTATGACATGAGTATGGGTGTTGTATCCACCTTGCAGCTAATTGGCTGATCACATCATGAGGATGATAATATCATTAAAGAACTACCAAACCATTGAGATGCATGGCCTAGCCAAATTGACACATATTTGGGAAGATGTCATTCAATCCAGGTCATTTTTTAAAAATCATAGGGAAGTTTGCTTTTTTCACTGTGCTGAGTTCCTTAAAGATTTAGCAATGATCATATGTGATGGTATAACTTATTATTTTGAGCCATTGCATTGTATTCCACTGGATAAATGAATGTTAGTTTAATGAATGAATGAAGCGCTTCTCGAAGAGGTTTTAAGGTGCTTCCTAGATGCTTCAGTGAGCATCCTTGCACATACTATAGACTTCTCTGGCACTTCTACTGAGAAGTAGAATTGCTAGTCACCAGTAAAAAGAAGAAAGAGAAGGGGAGAGAGACTTAACAAGATCTAATGCTTCAGAGAAAACCTTAGAATGTTCTAAATAGTCGTTGAACTTGAAGCTTACCTCAGACCCGGTGGTATAGTGGATACATGTTGGGCTATAATCCACATGGCCATCACTTTGAAACTACCAGCAGTTCCTTGGGAGAAAGACTTGGACTTTACTTCTGTAAAAATACCTATAGTCTTGGGAACTCTCAGGAGGTCAGCTTGACTAGATGGCCATGACTTTGGTTTTAGAGTTTTTGCTTTTTGTTTCTAGAGCTATGTGGACAAAGACATACATTCTACAAGAGAAATCATGTGTGGTGGAAAAATATTAAACTAAATTATGATTATGTGAAGAAAATTCCAGACCTAGTTCATTGGCATCTTATGGAGAATCCAAAAATAGTTATATGCAAATACAGGCTGTTCCTTCAGCAAAGTGTCATTATCATATGAAATATCCAGATTTTTTAAAGTACATTTTATTGGGGGCTCACTCTTACAGCTCTCAACGCATTCTAAGATCTTAAAAAATCATTTCATTAGGAGCTCTTACCCATAGCTTTGCATTCCAGCATTTAATCACATCAAGCAGTATTATACAATTGCTACCACAATCCATTTCAAAACATTTTTCCTCCCTGCCCACCATACCCTCTAGGAGCCCTTATTTCTCTCTCTCTCTCTCTCTCTCTCTCTCTCTCTCTCTCTCTCTCTCTCTCTCTCTCTCTCATATCTTCCACAATTCTATCTACCATTCACACACTATTCTATGGTTCAATCCCACTGAGTGGGATGGTCATACAGTCATCAATGCTATAAGCTTCCCATTCCACCCTTCCCCCAATCTCTCTTCCTATACCCTCAGGGAACCATTATTCCAGTTACTGTTTCTGCAGGATTATCTATCTTGACTGTTATGTACCCAACTATCTTAAATACACCAATGAGCATGTGCTAGTCTAACATACTGAGGTACAACAGATAAAAGCCTTAATAGAAAGGGGAGGAAATATAAGAGAACAATAGGATAGTTATGTGGTTCATTGGTGCCATACTGCCCTGTGGATTTATCATCCCTGCCATGCAGCCCTTCTATGAGGGACTGCCCAATTATCTTACAGGTGGGTTTGGGTCTCCACTATATTCAAACCACCCTTTCATGTTGATTTTGTTGCTTATTTTTGAACTTCTGATACCTCTCCCCATCAACACAGCATGATCACACAGGCTGCTGTGCTACTTCCGTATGGACTTGATTGCTTCCCTGCTAGATAGCCAATTGTTTAATTACAAGCATTTAGGACCTCCGCCACTATATCATTTAATGGCTTGGTCCCATCAACTTTCTCCAGTACATTTGCTTATGCACACATTTTGTCTTCAGTGATCATGTCAGGAAGCTGAGTATCATACAATGCCACATTATTAGAACAAACCATTTTTGTACTGAGGTAAGATTTAAGTAGAGCCCCCAAATATATCAGCTTCCTTGCTGCATTTGCAGATATGCTTATATAAACAAATTCACATATTTTTCTTCTTTCCTCCTACTCCACTATTATATTTACCCATTGTTCATCTCTCACTAATTCCTCTCAGAAACAATTCTATTTATCAAGCATGACAAGAAAAGCTACACCCTTCTTTCCATCAATTTTAGGACACTTACTGGCCCCTATACCTTTCATATTTTACTCCCACTCACCTTACCCCGCCCTCTCCTCACATGTCCCCCGGGTTTGCCATGCCATTTCTGGTATAACCTTCACATCAGACCAGTCTCTATAAGCTTGCCTATCCTGCCTATCTTGTATAGATAAACACACACACCAAAAAAAAAACAAAAAACATAC
>PVJH01047991.1:0-11002 GCA_004026705.1 Nesogale talazaci | reverse complement strand
CCTTCCCCACCCCCCCACCCCCATCTCCCATGTTCCCTCGAAACCATCAGTCCCGTTGTTTAAGAAAAACCTGCAAATAGTTCAAAGTCTGGTCGTTGACCTCCAGGAGTGTCCCCTGGTTGAGCCTGAAGGGATGGGACATCCTGGCCCCAAAGTATATCCTTGGCACTCCCTGGGGAACTCCATGCTCTGCTCCTCCTGCTGCTCTGCTGCATGCCCTTGCCTCAGTGTGGTAGGGTCAGACCAGGTGCACTTCTGACTCTGCTTCTCTAATGCTGTGCCCGTAGGACCTTGGGTCAGCAAGGGACACCATAGTTCACAGTGGGGCTGACCGTATGGTCCGCTCTGTGCAATGACTGTTCTGAGTGGGGAGATCATTCTCAAAGCTTGATCATTTCCCCCCTTCATTTGCTCTCATGTGCTCTGGTCAGACATGTCACTCCTTTTTTTTTTTTAAAGAGTCACTTTTCATTATCTATATTTGCTTTACTCTTCAGCTCTGGGTGCAGCTAAACGTGATTGACACATATGTTGCCATAGCAACAGCTAAACATGATTGACACATATGTTGCCATAGCAACATTACCACTCACTTAAAAATAATAAAGAAAGAGGAGATGTAGGAAAGCATTGTCCTATTCCCCCTGAGAGGGCTACTTGGGTAGAGCGACTTTGATCAAACCTTGAATGCATCACTGTTTGAATGCACCAGGAACTTGACATGAAAGCTGAGTCAAAGGCAACCCCTTGTTGCAATCAACAGGAATCCTCCCTTACGTCAGAATGTGTTTACATGGGAGAATGTTTTGATAGCTTTAGAACATCTTGAGCCTGCAGTTGTTGTATCCAAGCCTACATCCTGCTTTTAAAACTTTGTACAATTCCTCTTTGGTCATGTCAACCCAACCTGCCAGCAGAGAATCGTGGGAGGACTTCTCTCCCTTAAGTACCTCTCCCTTTTCCTCATGACTCGAGCTTGTGTCTGGAGTAGTTCTTCTGTGTCTCAGGTAGCTCCCAACAAGAGTGCTACAGGGAAAGAAAATAAGGAATGGGAAAAGTGGGTACCAAGAGAGGAGACATGGGGAAGGCTGCTACACCCAAGACGATTTTAGCATCCTGGGCTACATAGGTGCTGTTGGGTAAACATTGAACTACTAACCAAAAGGTAAGCAGTCCAAAGCCACCGTCCACTCTCTGGAAGAAAGTGAGGCTCATCTTGTGCAAGGAGAGATGACGATGGCCACCCTGTGTCAGGCCAGCCAACAATGACCATGCTTCCTTTCTGCTTTCTTTTATTCGGCTTAGTCTCCTGTGTTCGACAGGGTTCTCTACCAAAACAAAACCAGGACTCTTATGATTAAATTTATAGATACTGCGAGATAATCTCACTTCTGGCACCGACAGCTGCATCCAGCGTTGGTCAGGGAAAAGGTAATTTTAGGTGAAGGTGGGAAGGACTGTACAGTGGCATCAGCATCTTTCCCCCACTGCATTTCCCCTAGGCACCCTGTCCCTGAGAAATGGAGGCATCTCTCCAGTGGTGATCCTTCCTTTACCCCCTTCATGTTACGGGTGAACAAACACTCATGAAGGCATCTAAACCACCCCTTAATGCCATCATCTGCCCCTCTTTCAGATATCAAATGCTTCAATTGCCCATTCCATTTTTTCCCTATTACACCCTCATTTTGAAGGTGGTATGCAACGTGGTATCCTCAGAGAATATGACGTCTGGGGGCCTCCTGTTAAACTCTGTGGGTTGTAGAGTGTGTTCCTTGGTCTGAGGAAATAGACTTTTGTTCCCATTCCTCAGTGGTGTTTTTGGCATCTGCACCCATCACTAGTTACACAAAGTCCAGTCCGGAGTAAGTGTCTATTTTGTGAGAAGCCATCTGAAGCCACCTGGAGGCACTGGAGGAGCCCTGGTGGCACAGCGGGTTAGGAGTTGGGCTGCTAATTCCAGGTCACCAGTTCAAACCCGCCAGACACTCTCTGGGAGAAAGATGAGGCACGCTCCTCGGAAACTCAGAGGGATAAGTCCTATGCTGTCTTACAGCACTGCTATGAGTCAGAATTGACTCGATGACAGTGCATTTTGGTTTTGTTTTTGGTGCCACTTGTTTGATCGTCTATTTTCTAATTATATTTAAGGCCTTCCCCCTGGGACTATCAGCCACCTAACATTCCACAACCTCTGTCTTTCATGCTGGAGACAGAGCTGTCCTGACTGGCATTATGTGTCTTAAAGGTAAAACAAGAGTGTGCCTATTTTCAACCCTTCTCTGTATTGCTGCAGCACCCCCATTTCCATTCATTGCAAGGGTCCAATGGTCTAAGTATGCCAATATGTCTATTTTCTGATTCCAAGTGTGTTCTCTTCCAGAAACAGGAGACTTCTGATAGCTATTGTCATGTCCTGCACTGGTACACCCTTTAAATTCCTATACTGTTTTCTATAGACCCTGCCCCCATGTGTATCACTTTAATAGTTCAGGTTTCCACTGCCCTTTTGCCTGACCATAGAGCTAGTCCATTGGCCACTGCCCATGAATCAGTAAAAATCCAAACCTAGACTCTCACCATTGTCTGGTTCTTCCATCACAGCTAGGAAGACAGTCTACATTTCAGCCCATTGAACTGACCTGTTTTCGCCTTCTTTATCAGGGCCTTCCATCTAGCTTTCCATATCAAATGTTGTCCACATATTGTATTTTTGACCCAAAAGCCTTCTGTTGGCTTGTAAAAAGTTGTCCATAAGTTATTGTCCAAGTAGAAGTGGACTCTACTAGTTCTTCAGTGGCTCTGGGAAAAGACCTATGGAAAAAGAGGCTACAGATTCATGGACATGGTTCCTATATGAACCACTTTTGTTTTATTGTGAAACTATTTGGGGTACCTTCCTTGAGTCTACCTCTGACATCACTCAAGATTTTATGGGTATCTCAGATCTCATAATGATTTTATGCCCTTCTGTTATTGAGGCAGTTGCAATCGATGTCAAATAATAAGCACCTGGAGGAGACTGTTTAGTCTAGAAACCCAGTGGGCATTATTGTGGGCAGCATTCCCAGGTGTCTGTCATAAGCTCCATTTTGCATAGGTATGTGTGACAGACACTTCCCAAATCATATTTGACTGTATTTAATAAGGGCCTACCGGCATGTGGAGTGAGACTACTTTTTGTAACTCAGACAAAACTGCTCTTGCTCAGGTCTCCAGTCTAACAGAGATTTTCTTTTGGTGAGAGGAGTGGTTTTGTGGATGGAGCCAGCAATATTCCTAGATGTAGAATGAGTCCTCCCGAATCCAAAGAGATGAACCAGACATTGGACTTCCTGTGTAATGTTGGAGGAAGATAATGACAGTAACTTGGTAGCCTGCAAATGTCCTGAGTGGTTCCTGTCCAAGTTGTTTCCAATAATTTAACCAATTGGATTTTTGCTGGATTTATTAGCTGAACTCTTTTGGTCATGTAGGTCACTACTGTTTTCAAAATATCCTGTATTCTTCCATTTTTGGTAACAACCTTATATCATCAATATAATAATGTATTGCCTCATTTGAGATCTGCACCAAGTCTCTTCTAGTCATACTATAATAGGCTGAAGATTTCAAACAACCTTGAGGCAACACATTTAATTTATAGTGAGAGCTTTCCTACATAAAGGCAAACTGCACAGATAAGCCATTGCTTTTCTCAGATTAGGATGGAGAAAAAGACATTGGTAAGATCCACCACCCACTGAGTACCAGCATGAAAGGCATGAGACCAAGGAAAACCGGGAAAGGAGTATTGATCCATATCTATCTATCTATCTTTCAGTTTTTACTTCATTAAAAAATTTTGGTGGGGGCTGAGCCCTGGTGGCGTAGTGGTTGTGCGCGGGACTGCGGCCCACTGGGTTGGAAGTTCGATTCCAGCTCCACGGAGCAGAGGCTGGGCTTCCTACTCCCACCACCAGAGGGCAGTGATGCCCCCCAAAAAAATTATTAAAAAAATTTTTTTTGGTGAAGCTATGTCTACAAAACATACCTAGATGCAACATATTTTACATGTACAATCCATGATATTGTTTACATTTTTCAAGTTGCGACACTGCTTTCAACAGCCTTTTCCGAATTGCTGCATCATCAACACAAACCCATCACATGTCTCTAGAATGTCATGGGTAAAAATACATGAATACGATTTTTGGCTTTATTCCTTTCTCCTCATTTAACATAAATTACTACATGGTACAAGGAATTTTCTCTTCACACTCTCACTTAGAGATCTTTAGAGTTTTCTTTTTTTGGGGGGGGGGGACATCACTGCTCTCCGGCGGTGGGAGTGGGAGGCCCAGCCCCACTGCTGGAATAGAACCTCCGTCCCAGTGGGCCGCAGTCCCGCACACAACCACTACACCACCGGGGCTCAGCCCTAGAGTTTTCTTTGAGAGAAGACTTTTACTTCAAGTTTACTGTCTGTAAAAGATGGTGCCTGGTTATCAAAAGATCTAGCGTCTGGGGTCTTCAAAGCTTGAAGATAAACAAGCAGCCATCTCGCTGAGAAGTAACAAAGCCCACATGGAACAAGCACACCAGCCTTGTGATTATGGGATGTTGAAAGGATTAGGTATCAGGCATCAAAGACCAAGAACAAAAAATCTTATCATTGTGAAGGAGGTGGAGTGTGGAGTGGAGACACAAAGTCCATCTGAATACAATTGGACATTCCCTTGTAGAAGGGTCTCGGGGAAGAGACAAGTTAGTCAGGGGGCAGTATAGCACTGATGAAACATACATCTTTCCTCTAGTTTTCTAATGCTTCCTCCAAACCCCCACCCCCACCCCACTATCATGATCCCAATTCTGCATTACAAATCTGGCTAGACCAGAGCACGTACATGGGTACAGATAAGAGCTGGGAACACAGGGAATCCAGGACAGATGAACCCCTCAGGAACAATAAGGAGAGTAGCCAAACCAGGAGGGGGAGGGGAAGGTGGGGTACATAGGGGGAGCCCATGACAATGATCTACCAATAAACCCCTTCCAGGGGGATGGGCAGCAGAAAAGTGGGTGAAGGGAGACATCAGTCAGTGTAAGACATGAAAAATAATAATAATTTATAAATAATCAAGGATCTGTGAGGGAGGGAGGGTGAGGGAAGGAGGGGGGAAATGAGGAACTGACACCAAGAGCTCAAGTAGAATGCAAGTGTTTTGAAAACGACGATGGCAACAAATGTACAAATGTACTTGACACAACGGATTGTGATAAGAGTCGTACGATCCCCCAATAAAATAATTTTTAGCAATACAAAATAATGGCCATTTAGGTGGCCTATTTCTTCTTGATTGAACTTTGGTCCCTGGTGTCTTCCAAGGCACCTGTCCATTTCATCTGAGTGGTCAAAGTGACTAGCATGATGTTGTTCTTAGCGTTCCCTTATCCTTGTAATATCTATAGCATCTGTACTAATGTTGTTTCTCTCACTCCTGATGTGAGTTTTTTTTGGGGGGCATCACTGCTCTCCGGCGGTGGGAGGAGGAGGCCCAGCCCCACTGCTGGAATTGAACCTCTGTCCCCGTGGGCTGCAGTCCCTCGCACAACCACAATTTTGTGGATGACAACGAGTTAGCTTTTAAATTTTGTTTCCTTTGCTCTCTTTTCTATTCGTTGATGTCTGATCTAATCTTTTATCGTTTTGCTTTGTTGTTTTTGTGAGGTGCCACTGAGTTGGTTGTGCTTATTACCCCATGTGTATCAGGATAACAGTCCTGTGCTTTCCTCACTCCATAGCTACTGGCTTGATTAGGGTCTTAATTAGGATTTTCTTCTTTTCCACGTCTCTACAAAAAAAAATGGTCTCCCTGGATAACATGTCCAAAATAAAAGCAATGACGTCTCACCCTCCTCTTTTCTGGAGAGCATTCTGGTCGTCCTTATTCCCAGAGAGATTTGCTTGTTCTAGAAGTACCTTGGTATATTCCATATTCGTCACCAGCATGCACATTCCAACGTGTCCATTCTTCTGCACTACTCATTTGTCATGATCTAGCTTTCACAAACTTGAGGTTGAAAACATTGTGTCTTGAGTCAGGCGCACCATAGTCATCAAAGTGACAGCTTTCCTTGTTAGCCCCCTAAACAGACCTTTCACTGTAAATGTTCCCCATGCAATGCCTTTGATAACTTGATGATTGCTTCCATGGCTGTTTACTGTTGATTCAAGTAAAATAAGATTGTGACAACTTCATTTTTCATCATTTTTTGGTATTGGCTGAGTTGTGAGGATTTTGTTTTCTTTATGCTGAGGTGTAGTCCACATGGAAGGTTGTAGGCTTCTGTCTTTCTCACTATCAGTGAATCGTTTTTGACTCAGAGCAATCCTCACAGGACAGGGTAGAAGTTCTGAGACAGTAACTTGTTATAGAAGTAGGTTTGGGTAGCTCTTCATCAAGAAGTGCTTGAAATTCTTTTCAATTTCAACAAGCAATTTTGCTGAATGCAGGTTATAAATGAATATTCTTTCTATGATGATGTGCATTCTTAACGTTGTCCAGTTTTTTTCAGGCGACTTGCTCAGGATACATATTAAATAAGCATAGTGAGAGGAGACAACCCTGGTACTCACCTTTTCTGATTTTAAACCATGTAGTCAGTGTGTTTTACACCACTTGAAATGAGTCTATATGCAGATTTGACATGAGCACAAGAAAGAGTTCCAGAATTCCTCTTCTTCACAGTATGAGTCATACTTTGTTATGATACACCATCACATGCCATTGCAAGTTAAATATAAGACAAGTAGCCTCAAGGTCCAACCACAGTGATATCCCTCGTCCATGTTCTCCTGAATAAAGTGATCAGACATCCTTTTTTTTCTTTTTTTAACAATTTAACAGCACCCTGCAGCATTTTAAAATTAAAATAAATATATTACAATACTATTTTTACATTCTATGAAAATTTTTGTTGTTCCATATAGCCCAAAATAAAATCTGGTCACTTTAGAATATAGTTTAAAATTTAGATTTAATTTGTTCTTCACCTTCTCTTTCCTTCTGATGGAAGCTGAGATCATAGATTTGAGGTCTTTAGTCTTTCTTATGTTTGCATTTAGTGGTGTAACTTTTTCCTTAACTATTGCATTAAGCAGTATTTCACACATTTTTATAGCCTCTGTTGTCATCTCTATTTAATTGAGGATACTTTAAAGTCTCTCTTTTGATTTCTTCTATGCCCTTTGAGTTCTTTTGAAGCATGTTGTTGATTTTTCCATTTGAGTCTTCAATATTTATGAGTTCTTATTTTGGTTTCAATGCAGTCACTGAAACCAAATCTTGGAATAAACCAAATTCAGGGTGAATGGTAGAAATAATGGGCTTTATTGGTAACAAGGTAGAGAATGTCAAGAGTTTATTTTTGTAAATATATGCTCGAGATTCCTCTTTAAAATCCAAAGAGAGATGCCAAAGATGCATGAGTCTCAAGTTCAAGAGAGGGATCTGGCTAGAAAAATTGGGAAATGTTCATGAATTCAAATGGTCTATAAGATCGCGCTACTGCGTAAGATCACCAAGGGGGTAAGTAGAGATGATGATGAGAAGCGTTGCAAGGGCTTCAGTAGAAATCACCAGTGATCAGCTACTAAGGTTGAGAAAATGAGATCAATGAGGAAGAGACCTGTTGTCAAGGAAACAAAGTGAGTGATGTGCTGGGAACCAAGAAGTGACAATATTTTCAGGGGGGCGTAGCTTAGCTATCTTCTGCTTCCATAATAATAAAAATGCCATAAGGTCTCAGCACAGCCAGGGGCAGAATTAAATTGGGAAGTTATAAAACAGGTTGGAAAAAAAAAAAGGTGATATACCCATATAAAAGAAAAGAAAAAAGCCAGTTTCAATTTGTTATGTATGGGCTGAGCCCCGGTGGCGTAGTGGTTGTGCGCGGGACTGCGGCCCACTGGGACGGAGGTTCAATTCCAGCAGTGGGGCTGGGCCTCCTACTCCCACCACCGGAGAGCAGTGATGCCCACCCCCCCAAAAAAAATCAATTTGTTATGTATAAGACAATCAGGCTATGAATTTCCACCAGGACTATAGACCTTTTAAGAATTATAATTTTTTGCGGCCCACTGGGATGGAGGTTCAATTCCAGCACTGGGCCTGGGCCTCCTACTCCCACCACCGGAGACCAGTGATGCCCAAAAAACAAAAACAAAAACAAAAAAAAGAATTATAATTTTTTTTAAGAATTATAATTTTAAAATTCATGAATTTAATTTGAAATTTAAGCCTGAAATTATCCAACTGTCTATCGTTCAGTAAAATTTGTCACTCAGGAAATTGAACTATAAAAATATTCACAGAGGAGCATTTTGGTAATAAGCTCTGTGCTCCCACTGAGTAATGAATTGGAGAGATGAATGTAGCAATAACTAATTCTGAACTACCTATTCAGTCTTCGTTTGGAGCATAAGTTTAGCTCAGTGTTTACTGAGACTCAAACAAACGAACAAGCCCATAGCAGTTGCTGTAGTTGATTCTGACTCATTGAGCCCCAGCCCCCTCTCTACGTACAAAGTAGATCTGTGACTGTGTCCTTTTAGAAAGAGATTAGTGGGCCTTCCAATGGAGATGCCTCTGGATGGGTGTGGTAGTTACATAACCTGTGTCAGCTTGAGGATATTAAGAGTGAAAGGGTGGAGGCTAGTCTGTCAATCAAATAACAGCCTGACATGCCTCTTGTGGGTGTGGCCTTCTCATCAGGATTCCAGGAATTTCCTCTCTGTGCCTCCCTTTCCTGTTGACAAACCACATGGAGCTATGCATGGGTCTGAAGAGGAATTTGTGAACTAACATGGGACATCTGGGTTAACATGGGACTTATGGACTTGATCTGGACTGCGCTGGGATGTGTTCTTGATAGACAATTACTCTTTGATAGAAAGCTCTTTCCTGGCTGAGCCCCGGTGGCGTAGTGGTTGTGCGCGGGACTGCCGCCCACTGGGATGGAGGTTCAATTCCGGCAGTGGGGCTGGGCCTCCTACTCCACCACCAGGGCAGTGATGCCTTAAAAAAATAAAATAAAAATAAAGCTCTTTCTTAAACATATCCGAGTGTCCTTGGATTCCTTTCTCTAGTCCACCCGGCCTAACACAATGGGATTAAACTGCAGCATCTCAGGTCCTCCTTGAGGACTTTACGTTTCGTATTACCTAGACCCAGAAGTGCATCAATAACTTGCCACATAGTAAGTGACAGTTAAAAAGTCAGTGCATTGTGTTGATAGTTTTCTTTTCGTTTGTACTGAACGGACCCAAGCCAGGGTCTTGCTAGGTGGGGGTCGTTTTTTGGGGAGATCGTACCAAACTTTTCATGCCCTTCTGACAAAGAGCCTTAGTGGGGTCATGGGTTACACGTTGGGCTGCTGAGAGATCAGCAGTTGTAAGACATTAGTGTCCCTGTAGGATAAAGAGGAAGCTTTCTGCTCCTGTAAGGAACAGTCTCGGAAATCCACAGGATCAGATGGGCTTCAATCTTCAGGTCCACTCTAAGTTGGAATCAGCTTCATGGCATTACCTTGGTTTTGTTGTTTTTGGAATGGTCTTTTGTCGGCCCTCCCCCCAGACAGTGGCTACAATGTTGTGTACAATATACTGCCAGAATTTTTACCTGCAGTTAATTGGGTCAGAGGTGAGTTATTCTGTGACCCCTGGGGTCATTTGGTCAGGTCTCTACTGGACCATTTAAATGTAAGACACAGACTCAGCAGATGGAAGCAGCAGTGCACGTGAATGCACTGCGGGCCCACAGTTGAAAGCCGGGCAGAAGCTGAAAGATACCCAGGGTGCCAGGAGGCACTGAAGACGAGAGGCAGAGAGGAAGGCCGTGAGGCAGGAACAGGAAATGCCAAAGGAGGAGGCATAATGGGCCTCGTCCTGAAGGACTGGGGAGCCGGTGTTCGCCACTGTCAGGGGAGCGATGGCATAACCGGGTCAGGAGAGCTGCACGGTATCCTGAGCCATCTTCTCTCTTCTAAGTGGTACAGCTATGCCTTCCAGACCAGCTGGGCAGTGGCTAAGTTCTTCCTCCCCTTCCTCTCCTTCATTCTGTTACTACCTTGTAAGCCCGGTCATCCACCACTGTTTCTCCCCTGGGAAACACCTCTGTTCCTGGCTTCCCATGAGAAAGAATGCACGCCGAAGCCTGTTTTGTAATCCAAGTGGGTTTTTACGAAGGACAGGAGAAGTTTCAGGTGCTCCAGTCTGCAAAAAGTACAAGTCCTTCGAGGAAAGCGGGGCCGGACTGTGTGTAAGCCGCCCTGGGCCTCACACCTGTACAAGGGCAGCCTCCTGGGACCGCACGTGGTGACCTGAGGCCAGAGGGCAAGCAGCATGGCTAAATGGCCCGGGAGCCAAGGTCAACGGTATAAGGGTGGAAGGGTAGGCCGCTAAAATATTTAAACCTCTGGCTGGGGAGGTGTGGTTGAAATTATTGGTTGACCCCATTGGCTCATTCAAGCCCACCTGGCTGGGGGGCGGGGGACGGGGGCGGGGCGCTAGGCTGAATTGGAGCGTGCCCAGTTAAAGGGTCCTCCCAGGCGGTGTTTAATGCTCGCTGGATTCCTTCCCAACCTCCTGTAGGAGCCCGGGGCAGGCATGGGAGGAGCAGCACCCACCCCCAACTCCCGCCCTGTCTGATACTACCTGTCATTGCCAGACAAAAATCACTCGTTCATTGGCTGGTAGGTGCATCTTTCCCAATAAGCTCATACAAACTTCAGAGGCGATTTTTCACCTAGAGACGTGGTCTTTTGTTTCTATTTTAGAGTATCATGGGGATTTCTTTAGCCCTGGCTCCAGAGTGGGGTGGAAAAAACTGCTTTTCCCGTCCTGTAACAAGTGGCAACTCCGGTTTCACAGCAACTTTAAGAAACATACCATTGCTTTAGATTTCCACTAGATGTCCTTCACGCCTTAGCTTGACTTGTCATTCACCTGGGGGGGGGGGGG
>PVJH01047990.1:0-11039 GCA_004026705.1 Nesogale talazaci | reverse complement strand
CACCCCACAACACCCCAGCCTCTGCCTAATCTCCTAAACCTCTGAGTACTATAGGATCTGCTAAGTAAGGTTACGGAGGATAAAAAATAAAATCAATGACTTTTGAGGCTGACACCTGAGCAGAGGGCAAGTCACCATCTTCCAGTGCCGTACGGTGCCACAGGGGTGCATGTGAGAGCCAGAGCGTATTCTGCCCGCCCTTCCACAGACAGGCACACGTGCACACATAAGCCAAGGCTGAACTGGACATAGCCCTACAGCTACGGAGGAAAGCGCGTGTGTCCGAGCAACCTGAGACCAGACCTCAGAGTCTGCAGAAAATAAAATGAAAACGTTGACGGAATGTCCCCACCCCTCCGTGAAGCACCCTCCAGTTCTCTTAGATCAGGAAGGACTTATTTCTGACTACAGCAGGTGCTTGGACAACATGAGCCTGGGCTGTGCAGGGAGGTCTCCCTGAGGTCCCCAGGGACCCTGTGTTCCAGCCTGTCCGTAACTCTGTCCTGAAGCAGGAAGTCCCAGCCTGCCCAGCACATCACCCAGGGTTCCCTTCTGGCCTGCTGCTCTCGAGGTAAGAGTCAGTATCATGCATGGCTGCGTGAGTTCTGAGGTGTGCTTGGCTACAAGTCGTTCTCCTCGGCTTGCTTGGCTTCTCCCCTTCTCCCCCCTGCCGTCTGCCCATGCTGAGCGTGCCCCCTGACCTGGGCCCCTGTTTCCAGACAGCCTGTGGGACAATGCAGAGAGCAGCCTGATGAATACAAGGGAGAGGCCTGCTCCCACGTCCATGCAGAGCCAGCCGAACAGGGAGGTTCCTGGTCTGGGGCAGCGTCCGTGCCCTCTGCTGACGATCTGAACCGGGCAACCAGGCCCTGGGCTGCCTGGCTGAGCCATGCACGGTCTTTCTGTGGCTCTTTAGGCGGCAGATCTCCTTCGACTAATGGTGACCTCACCGGCGAGGATGAGAGAGATTCTGTACCGCAGTTTCTACATAACCTTCCCCCACTGAAGGCACGGGCTCAGCGGGGGTCAGGTGACCTCTGGTTACTCAGTGTCCTCTCCGCTTTTCAGTTGAGCTCTGCACTTCAGTGAGGGCACGCGACCCCAGTCCAGTGCGTGCCTTTCCACAGGCCAGCCTTCGCACTGGGACAAGGAGCAGCAGCCCACCCTCACATGAACGAACGGCTGGCTCCCTCCGGCCCTGCAAGTTCGTTCTCCCTGGAGGGGCACAGGGCAGGAGATGCTCCCCTGCCCTCCCTCTGGGTGGCGCAACCACCCCCAATGGCCCTCTGCCCCATCATCTCATGAAGGCAACACAACCTGACAAAGCATCAGTCCACAAAAAAACCAAAAAACTTAAGATGGTTTTAACAAGAAAGAAACATGGTCAATTCAGCCAGCTATTAGATATTTTTGTTCTCCAATTCTCTTAGGTGGTGTGTCAGGCAAAGTCCCATGTGTTTCTCAGATTGCTCTCAGAGCACAGAATGGGGCTTTTTCTGCTGAGTTACACACTGCTGCTCATCACTGGGACCATGGCCTCTTGGCTCCAGTCTGGGACCCAGCAGCCCATGCACCATACATGGAACACACGCAGCCCTCTGGAGCACGCACGCAAAGGGCACTGGCTTTCCCACATCCCCTCCTGTCCATCGGAGCGGGGAGCCTGTCCCCTGGCAAGCACCATCTGGATAACTGTAACGTCAGTCTAGGGCCACACTGGATGCATGTTTCATGAGCACATCCCTGACTGGAGGGCTGGAATTGCTGCTCATTGGCCAGGCGTGTGGTGTTGTCAGCTGGCATCGATGAAGTTTCGGGTCTTACAATGCCCTGCACATCCTCTCAGGATGGTGCCCGCCCCTCCCCTCAAGCTTCAGCCTTGGTGGGGGAATGAGGCAAGCTCCGGGGTGGGGGCTGGAGGGAAGCAGGGCCGTTTCCACCCAGGTCCATCTCATCAGGCCCAGAAAGAGGGTCAGGCTAGGTACTCCAGGGATTTAGAGAGAGCGGAATTTCCACCAGAGTATGAGACTCTTCTCCATCATTCCCAAGAACTCAGACACATCCACTGCAGGCAGCCTCCTCACCCCCTGGGTCTTTTCCAGGAGTGGGCAGGCGAGGCAGCCCAGCCGTCCTGCTTCATGCAGCAGGCAGGAGCTTGAAGCCAGCTGAGCGGGGCACTGGTGCTGTGGAAAAAGCCTCCACTGGAGAAGGAAGATGTTTGAGCCGCCAAAAGCTCACGGATGCTGTCCTCTGGGTGGTATTACACCCACCAGTCACCGGAAAAGCGGAACAAAAAATCTAGACGCGAAGAGCTTTCTAGAGATGTAAGCATCTAGCTGACCACGTGAAACTAAGAGGCCACCCAAAATTGGGCTATTAGGAAAGTTTCAAAGGTTTCGAATAAGAAAAACCATTTTTTGCAAACATCATCTTGTTCCTCCCCTAGCCTGGGAAACTGAGGCCAATTCATGTTACTTCAAAGGGGTGGGGTCGTGAGCTCACCCATTACAGTGACAAGCACCAGGAGTAGCTGTGGCAAAAACCAGGGTCCAAAATGGAAACAGCATCTGTGCCCCCACAGTCCTCTCGGACCGTGGCTCAGGACCAGCAATACTTGGGGGGGTTCCCTCCCCGACAGGCCTCCGCCCCGGTTGTCTCCACCTGCGGCTACGTTTCTGTGATTTAAAGACTGATGTTCCTGGGCACGTGAGCAGAATGACTTTTCACGCTGCGTGTGCTCATCTCCAGGAAAAGAAATCAAGGCAGTGAACACGCGCCTCGACCCGGTCGGGGGTCAACGACCAGGGGGAAGTGTGTTCACCCCCCAGCCCCGCTTGTAGAACTGTGCTGGGCACACAGAGGAGCCCGGTGGAGCAGTTACTAGTTCAGCTCCGACCTGCCGAGTCAGTAGTTGGAAACCAGCAGCCGCTACAAAGGAGCACCATGAGCCTTCCGACTCTGGCCTAGAGCGGCCGTGTCTGAAAGAGGCAGGAGCGGCTCTGCCCTGGCCCGTGAGGGGCGCCATGAGTCAGCATCGAGCTTGGCTTCCCCTTGCTTGAGACACATACATAGAAGCAGGCGAGGCAGAACTCAGCCAGAAGCGGAAGGGTTTGTGCTTCCCGTGCACCCTGGGCGTGTGCCCAGGAAAATACACCGCCATCGGCTTGACAGGCATGTCACACCAAGCAGGTGACACTGCGGAGGCTGCTGCTGCTGCTCAGAAGGGCAAAAACATGCATTTCTATTATCACAGCTTCAAAAAGAGTGCAAAACTGAAGAGAGGAGTGTCACGCTCTGTGGTCACGGGGCTGACACCGGGAGGGAGCTGTGACACCCAGGATGATGACAGCTGCCTGTCTCCTGACACGAGCCTGCCAAGACACGGAGCCTGCCAACCACGCGATGGATGCCGCCTGCCAGGCAAGCAAACCTGCCCGGGCCTCGGCTGTTGTCGTGGTGGCCATGAAGGGGGCTCGGTGTGCACAACAGCACTGCTCCCAGAGGTTTTGGGGGCTGTGACCCTTTGGAAGGGGCCGGCCACAGGCTTGTCTTCCGAGGTTCATCTGGGCGACTTGCCAACCACTTGATGAGCTGTTGAGCACATCATCCTTCAGGCTACCCCATTCAAGTCTTCGTCTACTGAGGGGGTTGTAGGGTCTGTTAGTTGGTTTTGATTTTTTACTGTGCATTCGGTGAAGGTGTACTGGGCCAGTTGGTTTTCCAATCAATGATCCGTATACCCACAGTTCTTTCTGTCTCACCGACTGCAATCCCCGGATCTTTCTCCCTCCTTGTTCCCTCTTTTCCATTCTTCCTGCTTCCCTAACTCTTCTGAAGGATGGCCTGCCCGTGGTAAACGGTGCCCGTCCAGTTTCCAGTGGAGGAGGAGGCTGAGGTGTCTGTACCACACCCATGTGACCGTGCCCCTTACAGACCTGTCTGTGGTTTGGCTGAGAATTGAGCAGGGGGTTAAGTTCATTTCTGGACCTGAATGGAAACTACGGGCCATGGTCAAGGAGAAACCACCAGCCTGCCTCTCTCTCTCTCTCTCTCTCTCTCTCTCTCTCTCTCTTTCTGATTTTTCTCCCACTGTATCAAAGATCATTTATAATGCTCCTCTAAGAACAAGTGGTAGTGAAAAACAAAATGTGCAAGAGAATATTTTTACTTTCTCATGACAAAAATGTTCCAGTTTAAGAGGCTGAAATTCAAACTCAAAACCCTGGCAACTTTAGTCATCATGTTATGCCATCAACATTAGGCATGCTGCCACAAGCGCATGCAGGCATCTATTGTCCCTCTACATTCCTTGTTTTTCAGGGATGGTTTTAAACTAAAGAACTTTCCACTAACATGGTGTTAGGCAGGGTTCTCTAGAGAAACAAAATCATATATATATATATATATATATATGTGTGTGTGTGTTTTTACGCAACAGGAAGGAATATAACAGCTAATTGGTCCACACACCAGTTCAGAAGGCTCACTTTCGTGAACTCTTAACATACTGGAAGTCCTTCAACTCATATGGGCTACAGGGTCCCAGGTGAAGGAAGCAGACAGCAGAGTCCTCCGTCTGGCAAGACCGGCCGAGTCTGCCTGCAGGCAGCCCGCAGCAAGGAGGGTCAGGAACAGTCAGTAGCTCAGGTGCTTACGGAAGCAGGCTAAAGGGGACATCTAACACGGGCAGAGCAAGGTGACAGGATCCACCAGTCTCAGGTTCAAGTCATGTACATACCAACAGCATGGTGAAGCAAGCCTCCAAGGAGCCTCAAGCTGGAGCAGCATGATCCATGGATTGGCTTGGCCCACAAGTGGTGCAGCTCACAGGTGGAGGCAGAGACCTGATTACAGCAGCAGCACGCTGGTCTGATCACCAGAGAGCAACAGAGGTGGGGACAGGCCTTATAGATTCATTGATCTCTTTGCACTCCATCAATTTGCGGCCTGATTTATCCCACGTGTTCCTATTGGCCAGGTTGGCACAAGACACCTAACTATCAGATACATAAAATCTAAACTGACCTGATGTCTAAAATTCTACTCGGACACTGAGACCAAGAATCTTCTTTCTTCACCCGCCCCTACACAGTGCAATGAAGGGTTCCCCCACATCAATGTACACAGAGTCAGGCTCTCCGGGGTTACCAGCCAGGCCAGATCACTGTACTGAATGCAAAGACCAACCACCCTCCACTGCCCACTCTCAAGTCAGAGCTCTCCCCCAGCAAAGACTGTCTTCTGCTCCCCAGCACTTGGCCTCGGTGACTGAATGCTAAGCCATCATTACCACATGGGAAACAAGGCTGGCAGGCCGACTCATCGCTTGGGTCCAGACAAAGGGTTAATCACTGCTTTCCCCCCTTCTTCCTTTTCTTTTGCCATCCTCATCAAAGTGTGTCTCCCTTATTTCACTCATAGACAGTCACTCCGGTAACATCACCCGACTCTCCATGAGTCTACTAAAACGAATGCTTCCCTGACACTACCCTGTCCCTGCAGTCTGACACTGCTACCAGTCATCCTCCTCGACCCCGCCCCACCCCAGGAGAATCTGCAGTGTCCCACTAGCACCTGAAGCGAAGTAGTCACACTCCAGCGGATCCCTTGTGCCCCAGAGTCTTGAGACGGGGGTGGGATTCTGCGTGTTTCTAGGTCCTCCCTCGTGGTGCGTCAGGTACGTTCACTCAAGAGGCATCTCGGTCAGAGAAGCATCTGACCACTGACTTCCTTAGAGATGGCGAAAGAAACCCCGGGGGGGGGGGGGGGGCGTGGCGGCGCCGTGCTACACTGTCAGCCGTGATGCCCGGGCTGCTGGTGATCCAGGAAGCATCTTGTGTGAACCACCAGCCTACAGCAAAGGTTCTCTGGGACTGGATCCTCAAGACAGACACCAGAATCACCTGAGGAGCTTAAAGACGCAGAATCGAGTCCTTACGGCCACCACTCTGGTTCAAGGGGTCTAGGGTGGGGCTAGGAATCCACCCACATTAGAGAAGCCTAACATGTAGCCAGCTTCAGAAGCTATCACTCTAAAACAGGAATATTTAAAAAGAAAAACAAACTCTTGACACCCACAGCTATCCTCAACCTGAACCGAATCTACTGATTCACACTTAACCACCTAGTCCACCCAAGAAATCTTGGGGGCAGCTATAGGCCCCCAAGATTCTTTTCCTGAATCTTTTTGTGCATCGGTTACTTATGGGCCACCCCTCCTATCTAGAGAGGCACCCCGCTCCATGAACCTCACCCATCAGCAATTCCAAAACCTTCTCAGCCCCCTGACCACATCTGTGAGTGACCAGGGACACACTATTCTGCAGTTAGCAACGTTAACCTGTGTGTCTGTGTCACTGCATGCTCAGCCCATCGATGGGTAGGCAGCCCAGTAATTTCAATAACGTGGAGGCTGAAGGAAAACTTGGGGAGCTGGATGATACAGTACCTAAAAACAGTTTAAATATTTAGATGAAATTCTGATTAAAAATGCATTAATCTCAAGTCTGTACATCGATGGTACAGATGAATTCATCAATAGTACAGCAGTTCAGAGACTGCAGATTCACTCAAGATATTACAGAATCATTATTTTACAACAGACCGATTTTAAAAGACAGGGAGAAGGGGAGGGAAAGGAGCCCAGTTGGCTGACACATCTCGACCTCAAATGAATCAAACACAGCACGTGAAGGGAACTGCTATTGCCAGGGGCCTCTCACCTGTTTTACTGCACCAGTTCGTGCTATTCATTTGTCAAGTAGCCATGACAACGGGATACGCATTCATCACCATAAAATAACAAACGTATGGCCAAGTGTATGATCTGGGAACCACAGAAAACCCAAAGCAAACCTGCTGTGGTCTAGTCCATTCTGATCCATAGTGGCCTGAGGGTTTCTGAAACCATAAACCCCTATGGATGCAGACGGCCTCCTCTTTCTCCCTCCTAGGGGCAGGAGGGGAGGAGGGAGCTTGAACCCCTGACTTCGCAGTTCCCATACCAGCTCTAAGGACTTCAACTTCCTACAAGGCAATTTTTATCTTTTTCTTGCATCTCTTCAGCAGAGCTGTTCACTGCCTCTTCAAGTGTTCAACGTTCACCATCAGTTACTGAAGCAAGCTGATGGAAGGAAGCAAGGGAGTCACCCTAAAAAGAACTCATTTCCAGAAATGTACATTAAAGTTGCCAGCGGTGGGGCGGGGGTGGGCAGCCCAGAGACACGAGTGAGAAGTGACTGCCCCGTGTACAGGATCTGGCATCATCGGGTTAATGAAATGCTCAAAGCTTGGATTCTTTTCTGTGTGGGGCTAAGAACTGAAGCTTTCTCTCAAATCATCTGTATTCTCTGTAACAGTAATCATCCTAAGTTGCTTGTGTAATAAAACCTACAAAGAAAAACAAGCACCAAGGAATGATGTCAGGGTGCTGGCTGTACAGGTCCATCGGCATCTGAAAAACCACGACGTTCTATACACTCAACACACGAACTTTACCATCTGTAACTGCAGCTCAACATTTTGCTCACAGTAACTCATGCCACACCACGAAGGCAAGAACCCTAAAACGCTCCCCAGAAAGCAAGTCTGTAAGAGGGCTAAAGAGCCCAGCTCATGATCGGAAGATGCCTTACTGGCAAATTCACCTAGAATCTTCGCTTTAAAAAAAACTGCCATCAAGCTGATCTGGACACATATTGCCCCTTACTGGGATTCGAAGACTACAACTCTTCATCGAAGCACACAGCCTCATCTCCCCCCACCCCCACACCCCCCCCACCGCAGAATGGGGGTGAGTTTGAACTGCCGACCTCACGCATGGTAAGCAGTCCAACACATAACCCGATATGCCACCAAGCCATCTAATAAGCCAGAAAGAAAAATGTGCTCATTTGGGGGTTTTGCTTTTTTAACATTTTATTTATGAAATATCTGATGGATCCTAAAGTTTCCTAGCCAAATTCACTGCCATCGAGTCCACGCACAGTATGAAACTACCAGCTGCTCCAAGAGGGAAAGATGAGGCTTTGTAGTCCCATCGAGAGTTTCAGGGACAATTCGATTGGCCCTGCCTGAGCGGGTCACCATGTATCGGAATCGACGAGAGGGTCACCATGCGTCGGAATCGACTAGAACTGAACTGCTCAGTTCACGTATTCATTATTGGACGCCACCCTTTCTCCAAGTCACGAAACACATCTCTGCCTTTTCACCTGGATAATAACTGTCTGCTGGACACTGGTGGGTTTTTGAGGATCTGGATGATGTTGCTTTCCTTGGAACGTATTTGCCTTGGCAAGAGTCCATATATGGGGTATCAGCCTGACCACGCAGGGACTTCCAGTCTTCTGAGGGGTGGAGAATAAGCTTCCTGGAGGGCTGAAACTTCAGAACCAACCTGACCGCCATGGAGTCGATGCTGACTGACAGCAACCCTGTCAGACAGGGTGGAACGGCCCCTGTGAGTTTCAGAGTCTAAAGATTATTACCGGAGTAAAGTCTGGTCTATCATGGTTTCAAACAGCTGACTTTGCAGCTAGCAGCCTGACAAGTAACTGCCCTGCCCCTGGAGACTTAGAACAACACCCCTTTCCTAAGGCCTGACCTTTCTAAGGCTGGAACAGAAGGTCAGGGTGTCTTTGGAACTCTCCCCATCAGATGGCCAGGTCTTGTTCGTCCTAATTTCTTGGCCAAACCAAGACACGAGGAAGTTAAATAAACAGCCTTCAGGCCACCTGCAGATTTTATTCAATACACACATATCCATTGAGTGTCTGGTGCAGGCACATAGTCCCTGGCTTGCCAAACACAGAACACAGGAAATCAAGTTCCAGCCTATATTCTTTCTCCTGAGGAAGCAATTAAGCCCAGAGATGCAGCAGCAAAGGGCCTAATGAAGGAATAACCAAGAATCAATCATTCAATCCACACGGTGCACACTCGGCTCTCAGAACGATCTGCAATTTTCAGCCATGATTTTTCCCCCTGCAAAGACTCCTGTTTGCCTTCAAGTCATTTCATCCCTGCATAGTTACGTTTTTCAATTCCCTGCACATACATACATAATGTCATTCGAATTAGTAGAGACTAGCTCATCAAGTCACCTCGATTTAGCTATGCCACACGTGTTTCAGCTGACTCTTAATGGTATTTCTAACTTTTCGCTGGCCACGTCAAATATCTTTCCCGGGCACTTAGGGAGGAAAGCTAATGGCGTTTCTAAACACTATCTCAGCGACTTCATACCAAACAGGAGTTTCCTTCTTCCAATCTTAGAGAAATGAGCCACCTGGATCTGCTGACACCTTATAAATGGTTTCTTGTCTTCTTGATCTAGGCAAGAGTAGACCGTCGGGGAATGGTCAGTAAAATTAAGTGGTGCGTGCATGTGAGTGTGTGCATTTGCATGTAAAATGATGGTTAAAAATGCTCTAGTATCGACTATCATAGTGCATTTTTAACACCTCTCTCTGGCCTAGCCTTTTCAAAACCCAACTCTTTTCTGCTGAGAATTTTTGGTTGCCATGATGTGTTCTCAGTAATGAAAGGGCTTTAGAATAAAATCGGGTGGGTTTTGTTTGTGTTTTTCAATCATTACCGGGACACATATGCCCCAACATGTCTCTTGTTGGCGTTGGTGGGATGAGGCCTACTTCTTCAGATTCTTCAGGACCCCACCAGTGGGACAGACTCTTCCCGCTAAACCATGGGGTCAGAAAATGTTTGTGGTGGTGGGGTGTCACCAAGTCGGCTCGACCCACAGTGACTCTTGTACCAGAGACAGAAACACCGCCTGGCCTGACACAGTACTCCCAGTGAAGAACAGTTGAGCCCACTGTGCAGATCTTGGGTCATGGCATCCAGCTGAGAGTCTTCTTGTCTGCTGCCCTTCTACATTAGCAAGTGCCCTTTTCCAGAAAATGGAAGCGAATACTATGATAGGCCCCACCTGTCATGAAAGGGTTAAAATATATTACAGCGGGACAACCAAATCCTAGAACATCGCAGCTAGATCACGCTGAAAATCTCTTCCTGTGTAGAAAGCCTAGCCCCAAGACAAAGCAAGAAAACGCGAGTGTGTTTCAAAATCTAGCCGGTATGAGTTCACAACATCAGCAGCCTCTTCTTGAAATGCAAGTGTTATTTCTTCAGCCTACTTCTGGGCTATCGGGTAAAAGTTGGGGTGCTGTCCTCTTATTAGTTTGTTTTTCTGAGACCAGGCACCGCACCTCACCCCACACACACCCCAAAAAAGGATCGTACCTGCAGAACATCCTGGATCTTCACCCACACGTCCGCCATGTCGTACAGCTTGACCTCTTCCTGGTGAGCCAGGGGCGGCCCGACAGCCTGCTGCAGGTACCCCAGGACCACTGCGTGTGCCGCAGCCACAGCATTCAACTTGTCAAACAGCAGCTCCAGCAGCTCGAGAAGTAGCCTAGTAATAAGGGAAAGAGGAAAACAACGGTCATCGTGAAAATTCATGCGCACGCACATGCGCACGCAGCATACGAGGAGGCCACCGGGGGGCTGCTCTCCCGGACTCTAAGTAAGGCGGGCCCTGGGGTGCAGGTCTGGGCATTTTCATCATGGAAGCTTGTGCTTCCTTCCTACCACTCACAGGCCACAGCTGTCTGACAGCCACTACCACCACCACCTACCACCTCCCACCACCATCACCTACCTACACACACGCCAAGCCAGCCCCCACCGTTCACCACGTGGAACACGCACTTGTCAGGGACGATGGGCACATACCACGCCACCATCCCATGGGTTCTCTGCAGCATGGACACAGAGCACTTCAAGGTGGCGGCGGGGCCTTAAAGAAGAGTTGATGTCCACATCCGGGCCCTGCCGCTCACTACACATCTCCATTGCCAGCAGTTCTGTAGGGATCGTGTAGCGCTCTATGGCATGGAACCACGGTGGCCCCGCCTGCATCAGGTCTGTCCTCTGCCGTTAAGTGGCCTACCCCTCTGGACCTGCCCAGGCCTGGGTGCCATGCAGAGGAGCGAGCCCTGTGTATTGAGGGATGC
>PVJH01047989.1:0-11018 GCA_004026705.1 Nesogale talazaci | reverse complement strand
TCCTCTGTGTAACTTTGAATATAAGCTAGCAAAGCTCTGTCCATTAATATCCTTTAACATGACAATGTAGTCAGAGTTAATGTTTAGAACACAGCCTAAGATTTTTAACTAAACAAAGGCCAACAGACCACTCTTTGAAAGGCTGCAAATCAGGGTCTGACAGCCCAGTCCAGAACCATGGACAAGCTGCAGGTCAGCCCCACCTCAACCCAGAGGCAAAACTACAGCCACTGATCTCACACCAGTCTCTGAGCCTCCCCCCACCCCCACCCCACTGCTGTTGGCCACTGAGTTGCTACAGTATACTGCTTACACAGCAGTCTAACCCACCAACATAGTAGGCTATGAGCAATCCTTGAAAAAACTTTTACAAGTCACATAGAGCGAAAGCTCAGGGTGCCTTTGTCTCCCAAAAACATGGAGACCAGTTCTTCCAAAATGACATGCAAACAGCAACGCACCACAACACCCTCAGCAAGGAAACAAGAAAGACAAAACACAACAGTGGAGCTAACGACACTCTTTGAAAAGGCAGACATGGATCTGCCACAAAAAGAAATCTTCAAAAGGCTACTTGGAGTAATAATACAGGAGACAAGGGAAGTAATACAGAATAAAGACATAATGATATGAAAAAAATCAACAATAGAGGGGATGGAGCCCATGCACCAAAGGAAATTCAAGAGTTCATAGATGAGGCAACAGAAGCAAAACACAAGATCACAGATCTCACAAACAGAAGAGGCAGAGAATCATACCACTGATTTCAAGGACAATCAGGTAGACTTCAACAAATGGGAAAGACTGTCAAACAAAACAATCAAAGAGGTGTAAGAAAACCTGAGCTCAATGCCAGATGCTACAAAGAGGAACAATTTTCAAATTATTGATCTACCAAAGAAAGCAAAATGAAGAAGTCAATATTAGTGAAGGAATTTCTGAAAGCAATTAAAATGGTTTCTGGGGAACCATCTTAACGAACGATTATGAGATACCCAAACAAGGATCAAAAAGGAAAACAATTATATTTGTTGTTCTTCCTCCAGGAAGAACTCAGCTTGCTACTACAGGGAGACTAGAAAAACAAATCCAGAGAGACACACAAATATGTACAAGAAAGAGCTTTATATGAAGAGTAATTTTACATAAGAAAACATCCCACATGAAATCTTTAAGTCTGATATTAGACCATATGTCCAATACCAAGCTACAAAATCCTCTTCAGACTCACAAAACACATGCAAAGAAATCATATGCAGGAAGATCACAGGCCAATAAGTGGGACGTCTTGTGGATCCACTGGCATTGTAAGCATCTCAGCACTGGCGGGGTCTCCTCATGATCCTCCAGCTAAAGGCACTAGTGTCGTTCCATGTGTCTTCTCAGATGCAATGTCTCCAATGGAGTTAGTATGTGTCGCACCTCCAGCGAGCTATTTATCTCCTCAGCGCATCCAACTGATGTCATCAAGCTTTGGCCTAAATGACAGGCTAACCCCCACCCCTTCACTCTTAATAATCTTAAATTGATAATAGATTATACAACTATGACAGCAAGGAACATATTAGTCAAATTATCCAACTTTAAGGAAAAAGAAAAATTTAAGAGCATCAAGAGAAAAAAAGGTAGTCAACATACAATGGTGCTCAGATAAGAATATGCTCAGACCTCTTTGCAGAACTTATGAAAAGTAGTAGAGTAAAATCTTCTGAAAGTGGAAAGGGAAAAAAAACCTTCCAGAGAATCCTCTACCCTATCACTCTATCTATTAAGCTAGATGGTGAAGCAAAACTCTTCCAGGACAAAGAAAAACTCAAAGAGTACTCTATAAAACACCCAACTCTGCAGAAAATCCTTATCAATTCACTAGGGTCAGAAGACCAACATCCACCAAGCACAAACAGGAGACTACCATATAGTCAAACTCCACCCAGAAGCCAATGTGCCAATAACAAATAACAAATAATAAAAACTGCCTCTAATTAGCATGGCATAGAGGAAAAAAGAAGGCTAGAATGAACTCACCCACACAAACACAGCACAGTAACTTGAATGGAGACAGGAAAACACCCAAAATAAAAGGCACAAAATGATTGTAATGAATCCACAGACTGTGATAACGCTGCATATCCACAGCCTCAATTGACTCATTAAAAGAAAAAAACTAGCAGACTGATTCAGAAAACATAGCCCATCAATCTATTGTCCACAGTAGACACATCTGAAACTCACAGATACAAACAGGTTAGGAATAAAAGACTTGCGGAAAATATACCAGGCAAACAGCAACTTAAATAAAAGCAGGGATTGTAATCCTCATATTCAACAAAATTGACCTCAAAGTGCAAACCATAACAAGAGATAAGGAGGGGCATGATATAATGCTCAAAGGATCAGTAAACCAGTACCCAATTAGAATATTAAATATATATATATATATATATATATATATCAAGAGACTCCCAAAATTCATCAAACTAATCAAAAGATGAAAAAAAATCACAGAATCAACAATGATAGTAGGTGACTTTACTACACTGCTATCAGAGAAAGATAGTTCACTGGGAAAGAGGTTCAGCAAGGAGGCTACAGAGAGAAACACTTAAATTAGGCAAGTGGGTCTGATACACATTTATAGAACTTTCCATCCAAATGCCCAAAAAGTATACATTCTTTTCAAGTGCATCTGGCTCATTTTTGAAAACAGATCACATGCTGGGGTAGTCGAACCTGAGTAAATTCAAACACATAGAGATTACTCAGATGTCCTTCTCAGATCAACACACTACAAAGCTGGAAATCAATAAAAGGACGACCAGAAAAACAAGGTCAAACAATTGGAGGATGAAAACGATCTCCTGCAACATGAATGGGTACTAGTCCAGACAAGAAAGGAGCTTGGAAAATTGCTAGAAGCTAATGATAATGAGAATACAACATATCAAAACCTATGGGACCAGGGGATGGACAACAGAAAAATGGTTGAAGGGAGACATCGGAGAGTGCAAGAAATGGAATAATAATAATAATTTATAAATTATCAAGGGTTTGTGAGGGAGGGGAGAATGTGGAGAGAGGGAAAAAATGAGGAGCTGATACCAAGGACTCAAGTAGAAAGAAAATGCTTTGAGAATGATGAGGACAACAAATGTACAAATGTGCTTGACACAATGGATGGATGTATAGATTGTGATAACAATTGTATGAACCCCCAATAAAATGGTTTTTAAAACAAAATACAAAAAACAAAACCTATGCAACACTGCAAAAGGCATTATCAGAGGTAGTTTGATAGCAATAAGTGCATATATAAAGAAGGAAGAGAGACTTATGATTGATATGCTATCACAAAACTTCCAACAACTAGAACAGAGTCAGTCGAACAACCCCTCCAGAAGCAACAGAAAAGAAATAATAAAAATCTGAACAGGGTTAAATGAATGGGAAGAAAAGAGAATAATGAAAAAAATACAGCAAAAAGCTGGTTCTTTGAAAGGATAAATAGAATTGACAGACTGATAGCAAGCCTAACAAAGGAATAGGAGAAAACTTCAATAGCCAGGTTAAGGGTGAAACATAGGAAATCACAACAGACCCCAATGAGCATAAAAGGATAATTACAAAGTTCTATTAACGTCTGTATTCTAATGAGTTCAACAATGTGGAAGATATGTACAAATACCTGGAAAAACAATCTCTCCCTAGATTATCCCAGATAGAACCTCGACAGACTCAATAGCAAAAAAAAGAAATACCTACTATGGTTATCAAGAAACTATCAATGAAATAAGGTCCCAGGCCAGATGGCTTCACAGGAGAATTCTACCAACAATCCATCCATTCAGGGCAGAGTTGAAACCAATCCTCCACAAATTATTCCAGAGCACAGAAAAGGGTGGAAAAGTCCCAAACTCATTCTATGAAGCTAGTATAACTTTTATAACCAAACAGGACAAGGATCCCACAGGAATAAAGAACTACAAACCAATATCTCTAATGAACATAGATGCAGAAATCCTTAACAAAAAAGTGGCCAAAAGGATTCAAAAGTATATATAACATATCATCCACCATAATCAGGTAGGATTTATCCTAAGGATACAGGGATGGTTTAACATCTGAAAATCTATCAATATTATAAACTACATTGAAAATAAAAAGTATTAGAATCAAGTGATAATATCAGTAGACACAGAAAAAGCATTTCACAACATCAACGCCCATTACTAATTAAGACCTACAAGAAGAAATGCAAGGAAAATTCCTCAAGTTAATACAAGCTATCTATGAAATGCCAATAAAAAACATCATAGTCAATGGAGAAAAGACTAAAACAATCCCCCTGAAAAAAGATACCAGACAAGGATCCCCTTTGACCCCACTTTCATTCAACATCTTACTGGAGGTCCTAGCTAACAGCATAAGAGAGGGGAAGAAAATTAAATGTACCCAGTTGGAAAGGAGGAGATGAAACTATTGCTATTTGCAGATGACATAATTCTACACATTAAAAATTCTAAAAGCTCCACAACAGTAATACTGGCAGTGATAGAGGAATATGGAAGAATGACAAGATACAAGATCAACAAACAGAAGTCTATTTTTTCACTGCATACATTGGACAAGATCATGAAAAATGAGATAAAGAAGGCAGTACCCACCCTTCACAATATCCAAGAACAAATTGAAATATCCAGGCACATATTTAACCTAAAACCAAAAGATTTATACCAGGAAAATTACTAGCCCCTACTACAGAAGACTAAACGTAACCTCCACAAATGGAATAATATCCCATGCTCATGGGTCTGACAACTCAATATAGTAAAGATGTCAATTTTACGTAAGGCACGCTATAAGTTTAATGCTATCCTAATTCAAATACGAAGAACCTTTTCCAACAAACTGGAAAAAAAAAAACCTGACCACCAATTTCATATGAAGAGGGAAGAAGCCGGAATAGGCAAATAACTGCTCAAGAAGAACAAAGATAGAGGCCTTGCTTTACCTGACTTTAACATCTATTATCAAGACACAATGATCAAAACAGCATGGTAATGGAATAATGAAAATACTCAGATCAATGAAAAGGAACAGAAAATTCAGAAATAAAACCATCAGCATATAGGCAACTGATCTTTGACAAGAGCCCCCAAAGCCCCCAAAGTGGGAAGTGGATGCCCTTTTAAACAAGTGGTGCTGAAAACAATAGCTATCCACCTATAGAAAATGAAATAAGATGGATCACAGACCTAGAAGTAAAACCCCAAACTATCAATGAAAGAATTGGGAAAACTCTAAGATCCTTGGCTAATGGAATGCATAGGCTAACTGTAATAAGGAAGAATATACGCACAGGTGAATTGTTAATCGACAAGTGGGATATACTAAAGATAGGTGAACTTGAAAACCGACGAGTGGGATATACTACAGATAAAACACCTCTGTGCATTGAAAACCCTCATAAAGAGGGTAGCAAGAGAACCCATAGATTGGGAGAGGATTTTTAGCAATAATACAAGATAAAAAGAGCTTATTATCAAAATCTAAAATACCCTCCTAGCCTGCACAAAGAGAAAACAGTTAACACCCTGAAGAGGTGGGCAAAAGACCTCAACAAAAGTTTCACAAGGGAGAAGACTCGAATATCCAATAAACATATGACAAATTGCTCTGGATCATTAGCCATCAGAGAAATGCAAATTAAAACAACCATGATATACCATCTAACAATCTTGAGAATAGCCCAAATCAGAAAATCAGAGGGCAACAAGTATTGGAGTGGATGTGGCGAGATAGGAACTCTTCTTCACTGCTGGTGATCTTGTAGATATAGACAGCCTTTGTAGAAAGTGATATTTAAATAAAATGCAAGTTGAGCAACCTTATGACCCAGCTGTCCCTCTACTGGGTATATGACCCAGAAATGGTGAGAGACGAACCATGACTAGTCATCTATTCTCCAATATTTATTGCAGTGGAATTCACGACCACCAAGAATTGGAAACAACCTAAATTTCCATTGATAGATGAATGGATTAGTAAACTCTGTCACATACACACAACAGAGTACTACACATCACTAAAAAGCACTGATGATTACATGAAACATGTCACTTCTTGGGAAGAGTTGGAGGAAATTATCCTAAGCGAAGTCACCCAGTCACAAAAGGGTGAGTACATGAGTCCCTTGAGTTAAATATAATCAGCACAATAGTTATAAAGAAAATTTACTTATCTTACATTATTAAGGTAAAGATATAAGCAGTAGTTGAAGGTCGGACTAAACCCAAGGAGGTACATACTACTCCAACACACAGAAGGGTAAAGGTAGAAAGAAGGGGGCAGATGATGTCATGGGGGGAGCAGAGCACTAACTCACTCAGAGGGTGAGTATTGTTTATATCTTCACAGAATTGAGATTGTGAATGCAAACTCCACTACGATGGACCAAACCCTGAAGACAACATAAACACATGGAAAAAAATGCATGAAAAGATTGGGCTATAAAGTCAGCTCCTGGGCTGAGCCCCGGTGGCATAAGTGGTTGAGTGCGGAACCGCGGCCCGCAGGCTTGGCGGTTCAAATCCAGCGGCGGCTCTCAGGGGCAGCACTGGGTAGCGCCCACAACCACCAGAGGCAATGATGGCCCCCCAACCCCCCCGCCAAAAAAAAGGCAGCTCTTATCAGAGCAAAACTGACAGCCTCCATAGAAGAATGTGCTACAAAGAACAATACTAAACCTAAAGTTTGAGGAGAGGAGCCAACACACTGTGGCCACATGGGAATATACCAAGAAGGAAAAAAAGAAAGTCTAGACCACACATCTGTACACCAATCCTGGGAAACAAAGTCCCTACACAGAGAGGCTAAGGCGCAGAGAGGAGTGTTGCCAACAGCAGCTTGAGACATGTTGCCCCCTCACTGGAGCATACTGCAACAAAGTACAATACTGCAAACACACAAGGGGAGTTCGTCTGAAACCCCCCCCCACACCCACCCACACACTCTGGTTACTCGGAGCTTTCTCACCCCCCACTACCATGACCCCTGTACTGCCTTTCACTTCAACCTAGACAGACAAGACATAAGAGGTCATGACACATGGAATTCAGGAACAGGAATGGGAGTAGCGATACCAGGAGGGGAGAGGGAGGGTGCGGAGAAAGGGGGAACAGATCTTGAGCAACAAATAACCACAACCCTCCCGTCCCCAGGGGGATGAACAATAGAAATTGTGGAAGAAGGGAGACAGTGATCAGTGTAAGATATGAAAACCATAATAATAATTTATGATTTATTAAGGGCCCATGAATGAGGGTAGTGAGGAAAGGGGAGGGGAGGAAAAGAGGAGTTGGCACCCAAGGGTTCAATAGAAAGTAAATGTCTAGAAAATAATGATGGCAAAACACACACAAACATGCCTGTTACAAATGATATATGGATTGTTATAAGAACTGTAAGAGCTGTCAGTAAAATTATTTTTTAAAAACCCTCAAATGATGTATTCAATTGGGTAAATCTGTTGTACAAGACCTGTTAGAGTATGACTGCAAGGTATGCCTGACCCCAGGCATGGTGTTTTTAATTGTCTCACATAGATAGGAAAGTTGGACGTGAGTAATAAAGACCAGAGAAGAATTAATGTATCTGAATGATGATGTTTTAAATTATTTTTTTAATTACGATGTTGCTGAAGAAAATGGAAGATACCTTGTGCTTCCAAAAGAGCAAGCATATGAGTACAGTCCGAATGCTCCTTAGAGGTGAGGATTTTGAGAATTTATCCTACAAACTGTGAGCCTGTTTATCAGGAGAAACCGGTCCCTGGAAAAGGACCTCATGCTTGTCAAAGGCCAAATAAAAGACAACCTCCAATGAGAAGGATTGACCAGTGGTTGCAGCAATGGATTCAAACATACGAACAATTGTACACATAATAGGGGTCACTGTGAATCAGAGCTGACTCATTGTAACCTAAAAACAGAGATCCCTAGAATAAAATAGAAAGCTCAGAAGTAAACCCTCACAACTTTTGTGCTTCAAAGAACACCATCAGAATTAGAATAAGAGAAAATATTTTGAAATCATTTCTAAACCACATGGTAGGTATATCTAGAATATATTACAGTAAATGAAAAATATTGCTATTAGGATTCCAGTTCATACATGCATGAGTTCACTCCAAACAAAGGATATTTAAATTTGCCTCTATTATGAGTGCATCATTGCAGACAAGTTCTCTCAGATGTACATCTGTCTATGTCTCATTAGGGCACCTTCAAGAAATTATAATTTTTTGTGCCATGGGAAAAAAAATTGTGAGGTCAGGGCTAGTAACAAGCTATCATACCAAATCATTCAATCTTACAATAGATGTACAGGAATGTTTTCCACATAAAACAATAGATTTTAGATAGATTGGGTATTTTAAGAAGAATCAGTGATATTTCAAAGATGAATGAAGAGAAGGTAAACCATTAGCTGTGATGAATAAACAAACATTGGCTGAAGCCCAGAAAGTGGGGGTAGACCATAGAATTATCATTGGTATTATAAGCACTGAATATTGGGATCTCATATATATTTGCATTTTCAATTTTAACTTCCTTTCTTGACCACAGACAGCTTCTAGCTGGAGGGGTACAAAAAGCATCATGCAAAGATCAAGTAATTCAAAGAGATGATCTTCCTTTCCATCAATCTTACAAGCAAGACTAAAGTTAATGAAGATAGTCTTATGGAACAAATAGTAACCAGAGAGAATGACTGGATTTACCAATATAATCCAGAGAGAAAACTGTCATCACAAAGTGGTTTCTAAAAATATATGCTGGACCAGTTAAAGTCAAGGCAGAGGGGTCAGCTCTGAAGTTAAGAGATGATTGTTTTTTGAGATTCCAAAGAGATAATCTTCATAGATCTTGAAGAACACAGGACAATCAAATGGGCTTATGAGGAAGAAATTTTAAGAAAATTTAAAAAGTGAATTGGTGAGAAAAAGGCCAGGAAGATGGCATCAGTGTATGTTTCCCACTATGACAATGCACTTGTCCATTCTTCAGGATAGTAAGGGCTGTTCTATGAGGATTTCATTGGGAAACTTACCACATCTGCTCAAGATTCCTGATCTCCCACCTCTAGGCTTCTTTTTGGTCCAAAGTTCAAAGAATATTGAAAAGGAAAGTTATTTGAGTCCCTCAAGTATACCTATACTTACATTTTGATATGATAGGAATCAAAGGGCTTAGGATTCTTTGGGGGAAAGTTTGGTGAAATGGAAACACTGTTTTCAAAAGGACATAGACCTAAATTGAGGATATGTGGAAAAATAATAGCTTCACATTTTGCAAGTTTTCTTTAGTAAATATTTCTATGATTGTGTAGCAGTTTTTAATTTATCTACATATAAAGAGGGCCTATGACTTACTTAAAAAAAAAAGTCAACTGCAAATTAGAAAATGGAAAAAAAGCAATAAAAAGTAGAAAATGATTTGAATGAACAGTTTTCAAGAGCAGATCCATGAGTGAACCAGAAGCACATGAAAAGATGCTTACCAGCCTTATATATGGTTGGTGGGTGCTGTTGAGTTGGTGCTGACGTGAATCAGAGCCATACTTTGTTCAGCAGAATGCAATAGTGCCTGGTTCTGCATCCCCCTCACATGGTGGTTATGCTGGAGTGTGCTGTTACAGACACTGTGTCAATACAGCTCATTAATCGGTATTAGAGAAATGTAATTCAAGACCTCAAAAAGATACTTTCATATTCACAGGATTGCTACAACAGAAAATAGGGGTGGTAAGGGCAAGAACTTGAAGAGTATGTCAAATGGTGCAGTCATTTTGGTAGGTCTAGCAGGTTTTCAAACTGTTAAATATATAATTACCACATGGCCCAACAATTCTACTCCTAAGTATATGCCCGAAAGAATTTAAAACATATGCTCACATAAAACATGTATGCAAATATGTTTAGTAGCATTATTCATAATAGCAAAAATAGCATAAGTAATGATTATTTGTAATAGATAAAAATATAGAAACACACTAAATGTCTACATTTTGTAATATTATTTGACCATTAAAAATAATGAAGTGCTGACCAAAACTACAAGTAAATGAATCTTGAAAGCATTATGCTAAATGAGAAATGAAAAAAGAAACACAAAAGGATGTATATTAAAGCATTTCATTTATATACTATCTCCCTTATGCCTGGGCATTCATCATGGGATTTAGGAACTACCTAATTAAAAAAAATCTCATCTTGAAGTTCTTATCATAATTATATCTGCAAAGATCTGTATTCCAAATATGATTAAATAGTAAGGTTCCAATATACATATCTTTTTGAGATCACTGTTGTTGGATCCTACAATCTTTATGAATCCCACATTCTTCAATTCTCTTTTGTTTCGCATCTGATTCTACCATGTTGTCTAACTCAGTGTTTTTTAGAATTATGTCCAAAATGCAACAGAATCAGCCAACACCTGAGAGGTGGTTGGAAATACCCTAATGTCTGCCCTAACTCACTGCCACTGAATAAATTCTGGTTCACAGCAATCCTGTCAGACAGAATAGAACTGTCTTTGTGAGTTTCCAAGGCTGTAAACCCAGAGGGGAACAGAAGGCCTCCCATTTCTACAGCAGAGTGGCTGGTGCATTTGTCCTCCTGACTAGCTGAATACACAATCCACTGTTCCACCAGGTGCCTTACCTGTCCTAGATCTATTGAATTATAAACTCCGAGAGTGAGACACAGAAGTCTGGATTAAATAGTTCTTCAGGTAAATCTTAAGCTAACTGAAGTTTGTAAGGCAATCATAAACATATAATGCTATGTATGGCTCACTGATATTAAACAACCCAAACTAAGCATGAACTATTATCTTGTTGGACATACAGAACAAAGATATATATATATATATATACATATATATATATATCACATAAAATTTAGGACAAAATCACACTCTCTCTCTCTCTCTGTCACACACACACACACACACACA